>VDFB02193867.1:518460200-518525759 GCA_007258455.2 Sequoia sempervirens | reverse complement strand
AGACAACTCCAAAAAATTTGTAACCTAATATTCAATGATCTTCAAGTATTCAAAGCACCTAGATCTACACTCATAGAAAGAAAGAGATTAAAACTTGTTGATTATTAGGGAATAGGGGTTTTCCTTGGTCAAAATCCTTTTAGGTAATTAAACTAAATGATGAAATAAAGAAACATGAAACATAGGATATGAAACATGAATAATGATACCATGAATTATGATGTCTTATAAATTTTCAACTAAACATGAAATGGCCATGAAGGATATAGATCTTGATCTTTGACAATAAGAATGGAACAATGCCTGGTCTTGGATCTTTAATGCTACATCACAACACTAGCTCACTAACATGCTTGATGCTTGATAATCTTTGACATGATGATATATATTAAATTGTTGCAACAATTGATGAAGAATCTACCCTTGAAGACACTTGAATGCTCAAATTTTCTTGTGAACTCTTGAATGCTAGGATCACTTGATTCATTGTTAGGATAAAATGAGTGAAAGAACCTTGTATTTATACATAATTATGCAATAATTCCCAAAATTACAACACTACAAGATGACATCAAATCTAGGAGAATAAAATCTGACCAAAAATTTGAATTTTGGTCACACGGGACCCATTCACCCAAGGTGGAAAATGAGTCCCATCTGGCATAATGTATCAGACTAAAAATCAAAAGTTCTTAGAAAGGTGTAAAAACAAGTTTGGGACCCAAAAATCTAGGTGGGACTCATTCGCCCAAGGTGGTGAATGAGTCCCAGATCACTAAATTTGGGCCACAAGCTAGAAACACTTCAACTATGATTGGTTACTAATTGGTGTCAGGATTATCCTAAAAAAGATGCAATAAATGAGGCTTGTGGATGCAAAATAGGGCCAATTAAAGCATAAGAAATCCCAATTATTAATGATAAGCCTAGAGGAATGTAAAAGTGTGTTACAAAAATTTACAACACTCCAAATAAGGAAAGGATAAGATTAATTATGATTAAAATTATGTTTATTATACTCAGTTAATTGATAAAACCCTAGAAAAGTGTGAAAGTGTGTTACAACACTTCACAACACTTTAGCAAGGCACCATTAAATTCCATTAGTTCACAAGGGCCCAAGACCTAATGTGAACATGTTATCCACATTACAACACTAAATCAAGGCAACATTAAGACAAAATCCACAAGGAGGACCCAAACAAGTGCGAAAATGTCAAGGGACCCATTTTTCGACACTTTATTTAGTCCCCAATTTAGTGAGACGATGGACCTACTTCAAACTCACACTAAAGTAGACATTAAAGAGGGGTCCAAACATACCAATGTGGATGACAAAGGGTGACAATGATCAAAGGAGTTGGCCAAGCCCCTAGGATCTGTGAGGCCCACCTCTATGCTACATCCAGTAAGTGAACTATTTTAATTTTAATTATTGATTATGCCCGATGATACCATTGATGATAGCAGATTTAGACATTTGTGCTCAGGTGATGGTTTGATTATGACTATGCTACATCTAGTACTTGAATTATTTTGAGTTCGGTTGTTGTCTATCCCTATTGATATCATTGATGACAAGATATTTGAACATTTAATTTAATATGATTATTTGATTTTGATTATGCGACATGCTAGCTAACTATAATGATTGATCTAATTTTATGTTGGTTATTGAGTTTGTTCAATTTGAATATGAAAACTTAATGATGAAGGAATGAAACAAGTGGTGTGAACCAATCATGTTGCAATTAGATGAGTATGGAAATTAATGTTAATGAAAATGAGATAAGATAGGTGGCTAATGTTTTTTCAATTATGTTATAGGATCTTTATGTTATACAAATTATAAAACTTGTGTGAATGCAATTGTGATTCAAATAATTTGATTATTATTTGAATATGATTTACTTGGATGGATTAACGTGTGTATTGAGTGTGCAGGTACATTTTCCATGGCCAATGGAAATTGGAGGCAACTCTTGGGAACCCTATGTAAATTAAACAGTGAAACCGGGCTAAAGTCCATATGAAGGGACTATAGTTCCATCATGTAATTAGTGATGTTATTTTTGAATTTTTTTAATTTGGTTTTTATTGCCACATCAGTCCATCTAGGAGGTGAGTTGTCTATCCAAGTAGACAAACTCGGATTTGAACTTTTAGGAACTTTTTGGGGATTGAAAAGTGATTTTTTAAGTGTTTTTATGGGTTTAAGGTCCCTAGGGAAGGTACCTATGGGTTAGGTACCTTTTTAGCTAAAAATCATGGGTCAGTCTCAAGATTAGGCACTCTTTTTGAGGCCTTTAAGATCTTTGACGAAATTAAGGTTTTGGGAAGTGGGATGGGACTAGTCTTTTTCCATTCCCACTTCTCCAAATTGCCTTGGAAGGCTCCCAAGATCTCACACATGTGTGAGAACACATGGGTGAGTGTTCTTGGGAGAGTGAATGGGAGGTTGAAAAATGTCAGCTCCCTATTCAAAGGAATTCAAACTTGAGTTCCTATAAAACAAACTCAAAACAAGGGTTATGGGATTCTTTTTGGCATTCTTCATTTTTGCTTGAATTTTGGGGGTTGAAGAGTTTGAAGAAAAAAGCTTGGAAGAGGAGGAGTTGTGTGGATTCTCAACCCATCCTTCCCTAAGCTTGGTTTTGAGGTAGATTTACCACTCTTTCTATTTCTCTATGTTTTTATTTGAAAGATTACATATGTATGTGAAAATGTGTTTGGTATTTTATCTCTTGAGTTTGCTTGTATGCTTATTTTTAAAATGCTTTTGGTGCTTGTTTTATTGTGTTGTTGAATGTTGTTTATGTGATGGGAAAAGGGTTGTATAGGGATAGGCTCACCCAAAATTTGGGAAGAGCATCCCTCATTGGGGATGGTATGGAGTAGGAACCTCCATGGGGAAACTTAATCCCTCCTTAAGAGGAGAGGCTCAAAAAGGGTATGAGTACCCATATGTAATTATGAAATGGTAGAAATGGTTTTGGTGGTATAGGTTTTGGGAGAAAGAGAAGTTATTAAAGAAGGGTTGCATGTGAAATGATGGGAGTATGACATTGACTTGTTCTTGTTGCTATTATTATAAGTCCCCATATGGAGTGCGTAGTCCACTCTTCATTCCCCACTTTGGATTCTTGATGGAATCCTAAAGTTATGTGAAAATCCCTTGGGTGGGTGTAAAAATAATCTTGTGTGTATCATGTGTGTAAATATTGTTTTGCTTGGCTTTGTTTGTACTCGGTGCCCTTGGTTGCCTCCTAGCTTGGGGGTGGTTGGGTTTCCGACCAAAGGTTGGGAGGTGAGCATCCCATTGGCCTCTAGAGAAAATTTTATGTGTATTTTGTAGGTTGGAGCTATGTATGAAAGTTGCAAATTGGAAGGAGATAAAAAGAACTTGAAATAGCTATGCTCCTTGTGGATAATGTTGGTGTTAATATGCCAAAAAGTAGCCTGCCATTTTTGACTAAATATTATAGTCTTGAAAAGTTGAAATCCATATTGGTTGGGTGTAGGTTGTGATATAGATTTAAAGCAAGGAAAGGAAAGAGGAACTATTGTGAAATTATGTATATTGTTGATTACCTAGCCTTAATGTTGTATACAAAAAGTTTACCTGTTTTATCCATGAGAAAATAAATTTAGTTATTTTTATTTTTACATATGCAAGAGAGATGAATATATTTTCATAAGGTTGATAGAGGAATGCAATATTTTGTTTCTTTTAATCTTCATATACAAGCTTTCTTTTACTATTAAGGGAAATATGATGGCTTTAGCTTAAAGTTTTCCTTTCTCTTTAAAACAAATGACAACAACAAAAGGTTTTATATTATGCACTATTTCTATTCAATCTTTTGTTAACACAAAAAGTAATGGTTTTATAACAGGATTCTGAATCATAAAATTTTACTCAGAAAGATAAATAAAAATAATAATAATAATAAAAAAACAACATAAAATAGTTTTATCTCTCAAGGAAGGGTTCAACCAGTAAAGGAAGTAAAGACAACAATAATGTGAGGCTTGTTGAAAATATATCACCATTTTATTTTGTAGAGATACCAAATAGTAAACTACCATTTTATTTCTTTATATGCTGATACAAACACAGTAGAAGTTAGGAAGAAGTTACAATTCTGATCATAATCCCTCTCTCTACTCAAAATGGTCTACAATGCTGGAAGTACTACTTACATAACTATAGTTAGACATTTATGTAAATACCAATGAACTATTGGAAGTATATAATGCGCCATCCATTGGAGGAACTAGTAGTAGATGCAGTCCTGATATAAGGAAAACACCCTCAACTTTATATTTGGCCGATTTATAGCGCAACTTCAGCATAATGATTATGTTAAAAGGAGAGAGGCTTCCCCATGTTTGAAAACACCACTAGGATGCCATTATTTAGATGTAAGTTATCCCATCGCCATCCTGTCGTACCACCCTTCTACCTTTTGGATTTTATCATCATGCAAACTCAGCGATTCCCTGAATAATAGAAAAAAAAGGGCCTCACCTTGCAGTCGGCTAGAGCATCCAAGTGAACCATATGTAAACATAGCTTGAACAAGAGAACCAAAAATGCATGGACTGCTAGTTCTAACAAATTAGTGTGATCCTCGTAGGTAGAGCCAAAGGGTCTATAGTACAAGCGTCAAACTGTTCTATCTAGATAACTATAGACTGGAGTGTGCATTTGAAAGATGGTAGAATGGAAAAGAAAATAAATCACAAACAAAATTGTAAGTTTTTAGAGTAGAATGCTATACAGAACGTGTACCTTGTTAGGGAATGAGCTCATAGGGAAATAGCCCAAACCCCTCCTAGTAACACCTTAAAACAAAATTGCATAATGGTGAAAAGAAAAGAAGGGAGCGTTGTTATAGAGAGTTACAAACATAGGAGAGGGCAGAAAATAGTGTGAATCAAAAGCAACAATGAATTTTGGAAACCAAACAGACCTTGGGTGTAGCGTTTAGCTTTAGCACTCTCCATTTTTAGTATTCGAGTTAGTGATTCCCATCGTAATGCCTTGTTTGGTTAATATATAGCTTGGCTGGTACGTTATACTCGCTAGCCTAACAAGGGAATGGTTGACTGCCCGATAGTCACAGTCACCTTGGACAGAGAGTGGAGCGAGTTATGGGCATCGTAAGCCTCTTCATAAATAAAATATATATATATAGGGTGTTAATAACAGACCAATATTTTCTTGTGTGCTAAAGACTATTCCATACGTCACTCCAGTGCTTGTTTTTTTTTTCACAATAGTCACCACCACTATATCTACCCGTATCGCCCGTGAGGGAGAATGCACTTGGGATGGCATCTATTATTTTAGGGTTGAATGATCTTTGAAAAGAAAAATAAGCTATAGTTAATAGGCACTCCTCCCATTGTAGATTTGAAAAATAAAATAAACTATACTAAACTTGGATAGCAATTTTAGCGCTCAAAAGTTTTAAAGAATAGACAACCACAAGAGATATAACTACTTGTGTTGTATGGAATTTTGATCTAAGTGCAGCTGTAGGATTATAAGAAGGTACCCACCATGAAAACATTGCCTCAAAATCATGAGAAATAATACCATTTGAGAAAGAGTGAATATTGCCTCTTATAATAAGGTGGAGCTTGGACCATAATAATAAAGAAAGATATGTTGCATTAACATTACAAACAAAAATTTCCTAACCTTAGCTTTTAAGATTTCCACGTAATCCTTTTTAGTTTCAAGGTTTCCTTAATAAAAGAGAGTATACCCCACATAAAGGACATATTAAAAGAAAAAGAAGTAAAGATAAGTATTTGAATAAGTATTTATATCACCATTCTTCTGTATAATACCAAAAAAATAATATAATATCTTTCTTATTTTAGATTCTTTTAAAAGTAACTTCAACATATATAAGAAATAATTCATTTAATTTTAAGGGATAATTATTAGTATTATAATTTTAAATTATTTCTTAAAATGAATAGAATATTTGTGTGTATATATATGTATATGTGGAAAAATGGAATTTAATAATTGATAATTAAATATGTGGCTAAAATAATAATAGTTTATTTTATCCTCCGAATTTAGATAAGGAGCAATATAAATATAAAGAGCTATTACACTAGTGTAATATTATTATTAATAATAGAAAATATGATTTAACATTAAGATAAATATTTGTATAATAATATTATCAAGTAGAAGAGTGATAATACACAAAGGGACATTGGCATTGTAGTTGTCATTAATATTGATATCAAAGGAAAATATTACTAATATTAACAAACAAGAATACTAAGTTAAATTGAGTAATTAAAGCTTTGGTAGAAATATTATCATCGTAGGTGTTGTTATTATTGTGGTTGCTAAAAAGCATATTAAACAAAACTTTAATTGCGAGTAACAATAGAATTCTTGTTATAATTCATATGTCATTAACAATAATTGTGTTTGTAGACATTGTAATAGTAGTGTTAGTATTAGTAATATTCTATGGATGCCCTTTAATAGTGATATCGTTGATGAACCCATTAATTCCTTAATGATGGTAATGGTAATGTGTATGGAATTCTGAATATTACAATGGAAAACCACATTCATAATGGAAACGTTTCTAAATATAATAATAAAGGAAATATTACTATCAAGGGTGATACTAATGTTGGTGCTACCTTTTTCATATAAGATAACATGAACAATTAAATTTGGCTATTATGATGGAATCTAAGTATGGCCTTAATCTATAGGGAACGATAATAGGAGTTGTAATAAAATCATGGTATCATTATTAACTATGGATTAGAATTACAAAGCTATAGGATAATGTATTTTTTGTAAACATCAATATCAATAATCCCCAATAAGATAATGTCAAGCATTCTTATGTTACTTTCAACTGGGGACTTTCTCATCATTACTTGACGGTGCACATAGTGGTCTTTGCACACCCCAATCCTTTATCAGTCCCACTCCCTACTCTCGAGAGACGTGTCACTAATCATAAATTACGAGCTTTTTATCTGATACGTATAGTTTGGTATTCATGTAAAACGGGGTTAAGTCTTTATCTAATGTTAAGTGTCAATATAAAAAAAAATTGTTAGTTGTGTTTTTACCATAAGGGTAAATAATGGGCATTACAGGATCCAAGATCCTAAGTCAAACTAACATAAGCACAAGAGGACACACACAATGGTGTATGATATGTAGCAAATTAAGATACACAATCATGCAATGTCAATAACTAGAAGAAAGAAGAAAAAAAAAAAAAGGTGGATCAAGGTTTGACCATTTGTCCAACACGATGTGGATCAGATCTAGGCTGTTTGTATGAAAAACACATACTCACTCTAAGGGAATGAAAATCTTGGATGTAAGCTAGGTGAGGAAGTCCCTAGAGGTGAGACCCACATACACTCCCATGGTTGGTATGCACTCACACACATGAAGTGGATGTGGAAGAGTCTTACCTTGGTTAGGCTTCTAGCTCAACCATACCAAAGTTATGCCTCCTAACTAAACTTTATGGGTTTCACACAAAAAATTGTTTTTTGAGCTTCATGAGACAAGCAAAACCTTAGTATCAGGTAGAATTTGAAATAAATGACTACGTGACTAAAGCTTTAGTCAACACGTGACTATCACCTAGTAGTATTTGGAAAATAAATGACTAATTTTGGTCATCGGGTAAATCTGGCAAAATGACTAATAATAGAAAAATAAAAACCAATAAATAAAATATTAATATCAAAAAAACTTAAACATTTAATAAATATTAAATTAATGACTAAATAAATATGACTGTACTCATGTATTCTAAACTTTCTTTCGAATTTGATCATAATCCATAGAGCTTAAGTGCCCCTTACGGGACCCCTACCTAAGCAGGCCATTTGGCCACCTAGATTGCTTGGTGCACCAAAAATACCTATTGCATGGCTTGCCAACACGAGTAGTGGATTTGGCTTGGTCCGTGGGTTTGCTCTCCATTGGTTTCAGGTTCGACAATGCTCTCGAGTTTACCCGGTTGGGACTGGCTTGTCGACTATTGGGTCCCCTTGTAGGGGACTAGTCTCACCCTTGCTTGCCCCAAGTACCCAAGATATGGGCTGCTAGGCCGCTAGGCGGGGTCACAGGGACACCCTTGTCGTTAACAAAAAAAAAAACCCTATTGCATGAAAGGCATTGCCTCTCGGTGTAGTCTTAAGGCCTTCACATATTTTATAAATTTTTTTAGCATTTCACTACTAAATGGTAATCATTCCTACATCCATGTGTCACTACTATATAATAAAGGGAGGATTTAAAACATTAATTTAAGAAAAATATTAATTTTATGTTTAAATTATATTTCTAATTTTTTAATTGTCCTAAATTAAGACAATAAAAAAAATACTTTTTCTAAAATATTTTTTTTATTTCCCTCTCCTCATTCATTTTCCCTCCCTCAATCGAGATACATTTTCCTTTTCCCTCCCTGTATCTTGAAGAAAACAAAACAAGAGGAGTGACACAAAGTATGAAAAGTGAAGAAACTGCAAATATGGTTGAATAGGGGAAGTGGAGGGAAGGAGGGAGGAGGCAGTAGAGCCCCTGATAATGTCACTATCTCTACCCTGATCACCTCACCTGCTGGAAAACCTGCTTGTGGCCAAAGGCCTCAGTCTCTCTTCCCTCTCCAATGTAAAACTCCTCAAGACAATCGGTAAGTTAAACTAGCTTGTGTCTATGTATTCCCTATTTGCCTATTTCCATTTCTTTTTCAAATGGCCTTATTGAGAATGAAATGAAAATGGTTGGTTACAATAGTAGGAGAGTAAGGAAACACTAGAAGGTTGAAGGTAATTTCTATTTTTATGCTTCATGCGCTATTTTAATTTAAACCCTATCATTATTATTCAATGGCTTCTAACCCTTTATTGCTTTCACCAGTAGTGTTCAGTTATTTCTTCTAACCAAGAAGGGCCAAACCTTCAACCAATTAGTTCTGCTAGTTTCAAGTTGCATCACCATGAGATGCCTATTGCAATGCAAACCCTTTCATATTAAGGCAATGGTTGTTAATCGTCCATTCCTTTTACCGTTGGTGTTGGTGTTGGAGAAATTCCGCTTGAAGATTTCATCCACCTTATCCACAACTTCAGGGATGTAGTCTTGTCTAATACTATAATCATTAATGGATCTTGATAGGGATTAAATAAATGAAAATTAGGAAAATAATGGAGGACAACTAAAATTATCCATTTCTTGCAATTGCTCAAACCCAAGTAAAACACATTTGTATTCTCAAGGATAAGAAGAAGTGAGAACGTTCTCTAGGTGATGACAAAATAATTTGTGGTGTACTAAATTTTTTTTTTTTTAATTTTTAAATTTGGTATTAGTTGTTATCAATTGTTACCTATATGAATGCAGTAGATTTTGTGGTTTCTTGAAGGACCTTCGATGATTTTTTTTTGGTATGAGATTGCCTAGTCTAAGAGACTATGGTTATCTGTTTTTATCAAACCAACAAGATTTTGTTTGCCTCGTAAGGAACAACTGGATCATAAATTCCCAAGGCAGTTTGCATTATAAAATTTTCTCTTTAAAACCAAAGGCATGGTAGTAGGGTATTTCAGTTTGTGTGCTTTTCAAGTATAAAGTTTGTATATGAATTGTACTTCACTTGCAACATTGACCTAGGAATTTGATGATTTTGTATCATATTTTGCAAAATAATGAGGGGTTTGCATTTGTATTTTGCAGCTGGACTTAGTTTCAAGAGTAGAACAAAGAAAGCCTATTCTAGCTTTGTCCGCTACTCTATACAAGCTCCTCCTCTTGCCTGGCTTGGAACAACACTTGTAGATGAAGATAGGAAAGTATGGGATGGTCCAAATCCTTTCTTGGTTATTGGTTCAACTAACCCAATTGGAACTTAGGTTTGTTTACTTTACATTAGAAAAACTGGATAATATCATATATATTTCAAAGCTCTAGTTTAAAGTTTTGTCAATAGTGGTGATTTATGTCGATTCTAAGCATTATGGATCTAGAGAAAAAATCATTCATAATTATTAATTTTATTATAATTCAGTTATTGCTAGTTTTTGTTGAAAAATTAAATCTATTTTATGAAATCCCCATTTTGAGTCTTGTTGCTAGGCATCGTTGCACACTTTAGTTGCCACCTTGGACCTCTTTTGGCCAAAAAATATTAAATAGGATGATGCCATTTATATTATTTGTATATTTCAAGTGGAAATTTCTTTAGTCATATAAACATTTTTCCTTTCAAAATTGCAAAAGTATTTCAAGGACTCCCTCAAACATGTTGTGGTGAAGGATGTGATTTTTCTGGCAAAGTTTGTTTGACCTTAATCTATCTACTGTCTGAACCTTTTGCATCTTAGGCTTTATAAGATGAAAAGAGACCTAGATTTCTAAAGGTGCAATGGATCTAATTTCAGAGGCAACAACATAAGAGCATTTCACAACAAAATATTCCATCTATCAAGTAGATTTTGAATGCTTTTTACTCCTATATTTCTAAACCCGGGATATGCACCTCCTCCTTTATTTTTAATTTTATTGTGTACCTTTTTGTACATCTGTGTGTGTGCAATTCTTGCAAGCCATTTTTATGAACATTTCTTTTTCATTGATGTTAAGGAAAAGAGGTGAATTTATATTCTAAAAGTATTAGATTAATCACCAATTTAGCATGGCTTGGGTGCAATATATTTATTACTTATTTCTTTCTCATGGTTAAAATAACTAGGTGGTTTTATTCCTTTGTAATATATTTACTCGAAGGCATAGTGTTTGTTTTGTAATTCTACTCTGAAGCTAGTTGATACTTTTGTGGACCCTTTTGGGATTGGATCTGATGCATACATCTAGTATTCAAGAATGAAATCTCTGATCTATGATTGGTTTTACTTCTAATAGATTAAAAGAATAGGAAGACTTTTTAAAACTCCTATTGTAATATTGTTAAATCCTTAAGGAGGATGCAGATTTCTATTTTCATAGTACTTGTTGGCATTGAAATCTTTTTCTGAGAAATAAAGGTAGAAGCCAAAAATCAGCAACAAGTGTGGAGAGAAATACAAAAACATTTGGAAGTCCAAATAACTTTTCTTATTTTTAGTACTTCTATTGAAAAACCATGAATGAAGTTGAAGCTATGCTTATCTCCTTATATCTTTAACCATTTTCCTTTGGAACTATAGTTAGATTTAGAAATTAGAACAACATTATCAATGTGCAATTCATCTACACTTTCTTTTTAGGATTCAATTAGATATCTCTAGTTATGAAATATATTCTTAGCATCTATTAGTGTAACCAAGCTTAGTGACATTGATTGTCTTTATATCTTGAGTCTTAGGGCACTCCTTATCTGAAATATCTGGATCAATTAATCTTGTGTGTTAGACAACATTAAAATTGTGGGAGATATAAGATATAAAATTTATTATCCTTTGACACTATTACTAAATTGCTATTTTAGTTCAATAAGGTTTCCCTAGATATTAAAAATTGACTTTTTCATAGAATTAGTCTATTAGATTATTCATTCTATTGCAATGTCTTGTTTTGTTGTTTTGTTATACACTATAACATTTCAAACTTGTTTACTTCAGAATTTGAACATAATAGCTGAACATCCAGATAAGTTCAAGGTTGTTGCACTTGCAGCAGACTCAAATGTGACATTACTTTCAGATCAAGTAATCACTTTGACTTGATTATTGTTCTTACCTATTAAAACTTGTGAATGTATTCACATTTTCAGTACTATTAATTTCAAAATTTGAATGTATGGTTTATTGATGCTGGTAGTTGTCTAAACAAAAATTCTCATTTCAAGTCAGGAGATTCAAACCTAAACTAGTTTTTGTCCACAATGCATCATTAGCTGTTGAACTAAAGGATGCTTTGGCAGATTTTGAACCCAAGCCATAAATAGTTTTTGGAGAGGAAGGGATGATAGAGGTATATGATTACATGGTTGAATTGTATATGCATGGAAACCATGATTATTTTTCTCAATTCCATACCAAGAGGCCAGAGAAATGTGGCTAAAGGAGGCATAACATATAAAGGATCATAATATTTTTCATCTTTGAATTGGATTTCTTTTTCTATTGTAGTTATATTTTAAAGCTTATGATATGTAACCCTGCCCTTATTAACAATGATATGCCATTTTGAATTGCAGGTTTCCCAACATCTTGAGGCTGTCAATGTTGTAATAGGCATCATAGGATGTGTTGGCTTGAAGGTAAATTCTAGACACTTTTGTATCAAACAAACTCTATTTTTCCTTTATTTAAATGCTTTAATTTTCACAAGTCAATATAACTATTGACTGTAAATGTATGAATCTGAATCATTTAGAAGAGCATAGCTTATTTAATGAAAGTATTATGATAGTTTCATCTTTTGAATGATTTGGCTTTGTAAGTTGTGGAATAGAGGTATATTTACCTTATTAGCTTTCATTTATAACTCATAAGACATAGTCCTATTCAAATAGTCAACTATGGCACCATCAACAATTTTTTTCTTCTTTTTAAAGATTTACCATTCAAATATAAATGTCATCAGGTGTTCTTGAGGCAGGTTAGTGGAATCTTTCCATCAATTTTTAAATTTTATTATAATCTTTAAGCACTTGGTTCTAGTACAAGCAATTCATTAACACTATTGATGGGTTAAAATTTGTGTATTCACAATATATAACTTAAAATGCAAATGATTTTGGGTGTGCATACATGGCAGCTATAGATATTTTTCCCCAAATCTTTTATTTTTTCATGGAGCTAGGAATTGTGATTAGGTTCCCTGTAGTTTTTTCACTCTTTCAAAATTCTAGAGATTTATTGGCTTACTTTTAACTGTTCTTTGTGAACAGATCAAACTAATATGTCAATTTCATGTTTATATATAGCCAACTGTTGCAACAAT
Organism: Sequoia sempervirens; assembly: GCA_007258455.2. Lineage (NCBI taxonomy): Eukaryota > Viridiplantae > Streptophyta > Pinopsida > Cupressales > Cupressaceae > Sequoia > Sequoia sempervirens. Next base: position 518,512,786 of record VDFB02193867.1, on the reverse strand, counting down.
AGAAGTAAGGAAAGACATAGCACTTGCTAATAAGGAGACTTTAATTGCTAGAGGTCCCTTTGTGCTACCACTTGTGCACAAACATAAAGTTAAAATTCTACTTGCAGACTCTGAACATTCTGCCATATTTTAGGTAGCCATCATAGTATTTTCTTGTGGATCTAAATGAATTCATGACCTCTTGAATTTGAATAGCAGACACTGACCAAGTAATGGTTGGAGTTCTCAGTTTTCATCTTTGGAAGAGCTTTATTTTTAAAATTTTGACCTTACCTTCTTTGATTCAATAATTGCTCTAATTTAAATGACAATTATAATAGTTAAGAACTTAAGAATATTGTAGCAATGTGAGATGCACATTTTTTTATGAAATACACCCACCCATGTAGTTTTGCAAGCATATTTTAAGATCTTAAAGGTAATACCTAGATATGTGTGCAATGCATTGAAGGCTTGCCAAAGGGTGCTCTATGGCATATCATTCTAACAACTTCTGGAAGATCATTTAGGAGTGTAAAAAATTACTCTGCTCAACAAGTTTATGTGTACCATATTCTTCTTTCAACACACTCAAGAATAAGTACATAGATTATTTACTTTATCGATTAAAATATGATTGTGTTTTTGGATTATTCCAAGTTAATTTTTAAAATGTCTATTTCTATCTAGTTATCTGTCATGACTGCCGGTATTGGCATGGTGTGATGGTTTATAGGTGGCATTGTTGTTCTTGCCACCAAGGTTCAAACCCCGTTGGGGTGGTATTGTTGTATCCGGTTCATAGCTTCGGTCAAAAGCGTTTACCCCTTGAATAAAAAAAAAAAGTTATCTGTCATGACATTATTTTCCCATTTGTGTGAATTCAAGTGATGAGAAAAATTACAAAGTAAACCTATGCATCTCTATTATATCCTAGAGGAAAATATAGCCTTTTGCACCGTGGCAACTACTGGGGACTCAGAAGCTAGATGTAATTGCATGTAACAGCGTTGGTAGAGATAGATATTTGAGGTTTAAGTCTTGTAGTAATTTCAACATTTGTCAATGTTACATGTAACATATTTTCCATCTACAAATTTATATAGTTGATTATCCACATGGATGGTTATATGCTCTAGATGTTTCATAATGCTGTAAATATTGATGCTACCATGTTTGGTGGTGCTTGCCACATTATATTCACTACCTTTCAATATGCATGCAATTTAGAGTAATGAGGATTGGGCTTGGAGGTTGAAGTTTTCTTGTGTAGGTGGCCTAAATGGGCATAGTGGTTGATTAAGACATTCCACTTTTGATAGTTCTTATATTGGAGTTGTTTATGTTGGTGAAAGGGGTTTGGGTCATGTATTTTGATGTTGCTTTAGGTGTTTTGTGAATTCAATAATAGGTGTGTGTGCCTTAATCTTAGTTTGAGTACTTTGAAACAAGGTTTTGTGAAGAATGTGGAGTCCTAGTTGCAAGGATAGTCAAGAATTGGTTGTGTTTTTGTCAAGTTGAGTTTGGTGAAGAGTCTTGTGCCTCCTACATTTCATCAGTATCCTTCTTTAATAGACTAGTCAAGAGTGGTTTCTAGAACTCTTAGATTTCTAATGGAACTTTCCAATGATTGTGAAGAATACACATCACCACTATGAACAAGTGAGCATGCTTTCATCAGTCTATCAATGGAGCTATGAAGGGAGTTCCCCCAATTTAGTAATGTTAGGCCGATAGTGACACTATCAACCTAACATTACTACATCGGGGGAACTCTCCTCATAGCTCCACCGATAGACCAATGAAAGCATATTGGTAGCACTAGAACATAGCCCCTCAACCCCACTGGGGAAACTACCCTAGACCCCCGTGAGGGGCGTTGCCCCTTGACCCCATTAGGGGTGTTGCCCCCAGACCCCTGCAAGGGGTGCTACCCCTTGACCCCACTGGGGGTGCTGCCCCCAGACCCCCACGAGAAGTGTTGCCCCTTGACCCTGCTGGGGGAATTTCCCCTAGACCCCCATGAGGGGCATTGCCCCTCGACCCTACTAGGGGTGTTTTCAATCCTAGCTTTGGAAGATCTAATGATATTCAAGTAACCTACAATGTTGTAATCAATTACACCTATAAGATAGGTCACATGCTTGACATTATGGAAGAAAGTTAAGTAAGGGTTTTCAATGCTTATTTGTACAATCTAGTGACCACTATTAATGCAAATGTTTGGATTTGATATTAAGAAGTATGTACAACCCTCATCCCCTAAACCTCCATGGCTGCATGCACAAAGAATACAAACAAAGCTTACAATGTTAGGATATGTTTCAGAGTGCTTCATTAATTCAAATATTTTGAGCGCATCCTTGCAAAATCCATTTTGTGCATATCCTACAATTATTGCATTCCATGAGATGACATCTCTTTGAGGCATTCCATTAAAGAGTTCAAATGCTTTGTGTACATTTACACATTTTGCATACATGTCTAACAAAGCATTTCCAACCATAATATTTGACAAAAATCCCCCATCCATTATGCTCTAATGGATGTTCATACCCTGCTCCAAAGCTCCTATTTTGGCATAGGTAGGTAGGATGCTGGCATAGGTTGTGGAATTTGGCTTCACACCTGCTAATTGCATTTTCTTGAAAGTTTCTAAAGCCTTTTTAGCAAATCCATTTTTTGCATATCCCATAATCATTGTATTCCATGAGATGTCATCTCTTTTAGGTATTCTGTCAAATATTTCACATGCCTTGTCTATGCTTCCACATTTTGCATACATTTCTACTAGGGAAGTTGCAACTACAACATCTAACAAAAATCCTCTATTATTTATGCTTTGATGGATGTTCATACCCTATTCCAAAGCCTCGATTTTGGCATAGACAAGAAAGATGCTAGAAAATGTTGTGGAATTTGGCTTTATACCTTCCAATTGTATTTGCTTGAAAGTTTCTAAAGTGTTTTCAACAAATCCATTTTGTGCATATCCAACAATAATTGTTATTCAAGAGACGACATCTCTTCGAGGCATTATGTCAAAAACTTCACATGCTTTCTCTATGCTTCCACATTTTGCATACATGTCAACCAAATCATTTCCAACTATAATATTAGACAAAAAATCCCCTTCTATTATGCTTTGATGGATGTCCATACCCTGTTCCAAAGCTTTCATTTTGGAACAGGCAGAGATTTATATCATATTTCCTCTGTAGTGCTTTCAATGGTTGGCAAGGTTATTACTTATGATTGAAGTAACAAATTTATAACCTATCAACAAATGTGGTTGAAATTTGCAGGCAAAAAAATTGGATTTTGATGAACACAAAGGATGAATAGTTATTGGAAGGGTAAATTCTAGTACTATGCACAAAGGTATGGAGATAAAGGTATAGGCTATTTTAGATAACAAAAATACAATAAATTTGATGCCAAAGATAACCCTTATATTAGATATATTCCAAAAAATGTGGAGTTGATATGTGGGAAAGTTTTGTTTTATATGGTTGGCTAAAGATAGCGCCAGAAAAATTATTTGCATGACATTTCCTATGGACTATGGGAAAAATTTATGTTCAATATATTATGCAAGTAAAAATAGAGAATTCTTATTACAAAATTCACAATGATAAGGAAATTCCCAAAATTTATATAAGAAAATGTCAATACTAGAGTAATGGTAAATCTACAGAGTAGGCTACCTGCTGGCTACTTATTTTATAGATTTTTTATTGAACAAGGTGCAGGTTATCATATATTCCATAGAATATTTTCTTAAACGTATCTCCCACTGCCACATTTTGGCTTCTACGGTCTGTTTTGTATGAGTTATGTATAACATTGTATTTTGTAGTTAAGGTTGTTTTATTTGAATCCTAGTTGAATCATTTGTTTCTTAACATTGCATCTTTCAGCAATGCCTTTGACTCTTAGTTTTAAAGGATGCTTTTACAAAACACCTTTTCTTGTTACAAAATTAGACTTTAGTAATTGATTTCCAAATGAATCTCAAAAGAAAGAGATAAGATTTTATATTCCTATTTCATATTAGAAATATATAAACAAAGGAAACTATACACACACACACACACATGAACAAAGGAATATATATACTGACATCCAATTCACTTTCTACATAGCCCAATAACGGTAGCAATAAAAATACTCAAAATGTATTTCAGACTTGTACATGTGGATAATGAGACAATGTAATGAGAAAATATAAAGTGTTTGAACTCAGAAAATGATACAGTGACCAAGTACACACAATATATGTTTCTAGAATCTGCTACAACAACACTAACCTACATATACATTAATTTTCTTTTCATTTATTACATAGACAACAAGAATCCCAACCTAGTTTGGATGTTGGAGTTGAGATAGTCTTGTCAGCGACCTAGTAATAGATTTTACCCTTGAATAAGGGCGTCAACCAGCCTTCTAAACCTTCCCAAAGCCACATTCTTAGCTAGTGATGGTCATCAACTCTGCTTTGCCTTTGCCACTAAAGCAAGTCCATAGAATGAAATTTCTCTATCTTAAAATGTAAAAGAATTTTTGCATTTATAGTCTATAAGTTTGCATTTCCAATACCTTGTATACTTGTCAAACGTGGTTTTCTAAATGTTGAAATAGTTTCATTCCCAGTTAAAAAATTCTCGTAAGAGCAACACAACAAAGGTCTTTATATTGATGTTTAATAAAAAAAATGAAAGTATTGCTTTGGAATTGCCTGAAATGATTTTCTTTCTTATAAAGTAGAAGATTTTGAGGTAGGAATGGAATTTTACCAGAGTGTTTGTTGTTTCCTCTCTTTAATGTGATAATTTTGTATCTTTCTGATGGTCATGTAATTGGATTTCCTTTGTCAGGTTTTTGAGAGTGGGAATCCCAATGCAAAAGAAATAGTCCTTTCAAACATGGCAACAACTTTTGACTGGATTCTGTTACAGTTTGAGGTTTGCTGCTTCAAATCCTGTCTATGCAATTTTTTATGCTTTAGTTCCTAAATGATGTAAAGAAAAAACAATTAACACATTACACTATATTTACTCATTTGAACAAATGCATAATTTCTTCTATTTCTTCCTTTATTTCAGGATCCTTTCACATTTTCTAATTATCATAGAGCAATACGAGAGCCTTTTGATTACTACATGTTTGGAAAAAATTACATTCGACCATTGATTAATTTTAGGTATTGTTGTTGTGATTCTCAAGAAGGTTTCAGTTCTTATTTTTTAATCTGATAGGATTGGTTGTATCTCATAGGATGGTTTCTGATTGTAGATTTAAGTAGTATTTGATCACCCCTAATAATATAGAGGTAGATTAATTTTCCTCATGCTTTTTCCATTGAATTTTTTTTTCTATTAACTATGTAGTTTTGACAAATGAATGCTAATGTTATTTTTATTTTTGAGACTAAAAATGGCATCCTTGAGTAAATTTTTGAATGTAAGGGAGGTTGTCTATATGTTAGGCTTGCTAGGGGAATTGGATTGCTTAGCAAGAAAAAATTTCTAAATGAGTTTAGCTCTAAATCTATGGGAAAGATGATAGTTTGATAGACATAAAAAATTCTACCTGTATAGGAGTGATGACAGCTAGATGGAACATCTAAAGAGGTTCCAGATATGCTAGAGGAAAGCTACGAGGAAACTAAATTGATAATGTTTGAAGTTTATTTTCCTTTCTTAGATCTTGAGTCTAATTAATAAGTTTAATGTTGTGTTGCAACTTACAGTTGAGTATGTTTATATGATAAAGGCTAGCATTGTCGATCCTCTAAAAGTTATGAGAATTGCATTAGTTGATGTAGAAAGGTAAAACTATTTATCTTTATTATAATTAGTGGAACTTGCAACTACAATATCTAATAAAAATATACTTCCAAATATGATTTTGATGTGCAAATTTTGAAACCTTATTTTTAGGTTGTAGCTCCAAATTGGAGAAGTAAAAGGTGAATACCAATGAGGAAGAGTTTGGAGGAGCCAAAACCAATAGCAACAGGAAAGCTGCATATTTGCAAGGGGATTAAATGGGTCGAGCCCCTAAAGGAGGTAGTTTCCCTTCCAAAAGGACTGCATTTAAGGAAGAGAAAAATAGTATAAGTATATGAAAATACGAGTATTGTATTTATATAGTGTCTGTAAGTTGTACAGTGTCATTGAGACATTGAATGTAACCAATGAGATTTTGATTTGCAAATGAGGCTTAATAAAGTAAATTTTCAAAGTGGTTTTTTCTCCACTCATAAATACTGTGTTGTGGCTCCTCTTGATTTGTAATTTGTTTGTGTTTGTGTCTAATCAATCATATTTTTTTAAGAATTTTAGTCTTTATTTCATGGTGCTTCTTCAACATTTTGAATTTCTATGATACTTGAAGTTTATATTCATTAATTTGTGAGGATTAATTAAGTTAGATTTGATTTGTAATGACTAAATATATGACTAAAGTAATGACTAAATATATGACTACCATGACTAAATAAATGACCAATTAACAACAATCAATGACTAAATTAATGACTAAATAAATCACTACCATGGCTAAATAAATGACTAAATTAATGTCTAAATCAATGAAAAATCAATGACCAAATTAATGACTAAATCAATGACGAAAATAGTTTAGTCATGAATTTGGTGGTGTTATAAATGACTACAAATAAACCACTAAAATAGTCACGTGACTAAAATAAATGACTAAATATATGACCAAATAAATTACTAAATAAAGGACTAAATAAATGACTAAATCAATGACCAAATGAATGACTAATGAATGACTAAATAAATGACTAAAATTGTTTAGTCATAAATTTGGTGGTGTTATAAATGACTACAAATAAACCACTAATAGTCACGTGACTAAACTTAGTCATTTATATACAATTTTTATTAGTTTATTTAGTCATATATTGCTGCTTGTGTACTAGTGTATTCTTGGAGCTCATGAGCAAACAAGATGACTCCACAGGTGGCCATATAACAATTGTTGTATATGCTAAAATAGTGTAAGGTATGTTCAAAGGGATTTTTCTTAGTTCATGTAAGGTATCTTATTAGGGAACATTGTGCCTAATGTTTCCAAGAGAGGAAAAGTCAAAGAAATATCATGCTTTTGAAGGAAATCAAGCCCAATGACACCACCAAGAAAAGGATGCATCACAACAAAGAAAGAAAATCGCACAATGAAACATGAGTGTTGATGTATTCCACCACTTTAAAGTGGTTTCTAAGACCATTACTATGAGAAATTTATCTAAAGTAGAAGAAGACATGAAAGCTTATTCAAAAAACCCTATGCCAAGTCATATGTTTCTAATAAGCTATGTCATGAAAAAGGCAGTATGACACAAGTGAGCCAACTTAAGCCATGTCATCCACATCCCAAGCATGCTCTTATATGTACATGAAAGGTGACCAACTATCCAAAAGAGGAAATGACAAGTGACATATGAGGAGGAGGTTGACTAACCCATTTCCCCCACTTACTGTAGGACAAAGATGAGCCAAATAGGATGAAAGTAAGTATCAATTAGTGGAACTAGGTGCTTTAACCCAAGGAAGAACACCACATTCCTAAGGATGTTGAATTTTGTTACTTAAATCCTTACATTCATTAGTAGCATGATCATGAACTCTATGATATGCAAAAAATGAAGTCTTGTAATAAAATTTCTTTCGTGTTCGTAGAGGGAGAGATATAAAGCGATCTTGGATTAGCCTTGCCAAGATACTATCTTGATCCATAGAAGATATTCCTTTATTTTGTGATAAAGATATCTCTTGCTTAGTACAAGATGTCATACTTACATAAGACTCTTTATATTGTGATATTTTGTTCTCTCCTTGAAAGGAGGATGTAAAATCTAATGAATTCAAATCACTAGTGTTTTGCACAATGACATTGACATTAAGTAAAGATTTCTTTGTGTGTCTCATTTCTTGCAAAGGATAACGATCAAGACCACTAGTGTCTATTAGTTTAGGATGCACTACTATTAAAGTTGGATTAGAAGGATGTTTTGTAATAGTTTTGATATCGAGTGAAGGTTTCCTTATTTCTATCATGGGACAATAACCAAGACCATGAGCTGCTTCATGCGTGTTAGGCTCTATAAGGACATAAATACCTTGTTCTCTAGCACCACATCCTTTCCCACTATACCCAAGTTGTTTCATAAGTTCATAACCTTTTCCATAAAGCTTCTTCATCTCTTTTGGATTTGGTGGTTGTTCATGGTTGAGTTCATCAAAGTTTGTTGTGTAATCTATTGTTTTTTGTTCTAAAGTGGTTGAGGTGGATGCTTTCAAAGGGTCTTCCGAATTTTGTGTGGACATTACTACTTTTTCTTTTCCCTTTTGAGAGTCTTTATTTATGATCTTGTATTCTCCCATGAATGTATATTCAAAATCTAAGGAGCCTCAATCATCTTCTAAGAGCTTCATGATTCCCTCAATTTGTTTTTCTTTGTCTTGCATGGGTTTGAATTGTGTAGATGGTGCTAATTTTTTCAAAGGATTCTTTCTTTTTCTCTATGTTAAAACACCCATTTGGTTCAAGGCCAACTTCAAGTGTGTACACTTTGTTGTTGCAAATATATTTCATTTGACGATGAAGAGTGGAAGGCACCCCATTCATTGTATGAATCCATGGCCTACCTAAAATAAGATTATATGATATATCATGTGGCATAACATGGATCAGTGTTTCTAATGTGGCCTTTCCAGCTATAATAGGCAAAGTGATCACTTGGAGCGGTTCCCTTACAACATTGTGAAATCCACTGATAGATAAAGAGACTAGTTGAATTTTTAATTTATCGACACCAAGCCTATCCAAAAGTGTCACATTACACACATTAAGGCCTAATCCATTGTCAACAAGGGTTTTCTTTATCCCTTTTCTTTTGTATTGAGGTATTATTATGAAAGCTTCATTTTATTTTTGCACTTCCAAAGGGGGGAGTTCCCTTTGGTGGAAAACAATGTCAGCATGTATTCCTTGAAATATGGTTGCTATGTCATTTGGTTGCACATTAAAGGGATAGTAACTTGTTGGAAGGTTGTTTGAAGCATAGTGTGATAATTAGGTGAATTCTAAATTAAATCCCATAAGGATATCTTTGTATGAGTATTCTTAAGTTGTTCAACAAGATCATACTCCTTTCCATGAGGAGGACCTGGTAAGATAGGGTTAGGTAATATAGTATTAGGAAATGGGAAGGATGCTGAAGGTGTTTATCTTGGTTTGGATTGTTCCTAGTGTTATATGTATGAGCACCGGTATTATGACTCAGCTGCTGCAACACATTATGCTTAGGTGGGTAAAGGATAAGTTCAGGTTTGTTTTGAGTTTGAGGTTTGTGTGAAGGTGGATAAAGGATAAGTTCGGGTTTGTTTTGAGTTTGAGTTTTGTGTGAAGGTGGGTAAAGGATTAGAGGATTCTTAGGATGTCCCACGGGATATGTAGGAGGTCCAATAGTTAAGGGGGATCTAATGGATACTTACACATTCATAACCTCAAGTGTCTTGGTTTGATGTATCTCTAATAAAGGGAAATCTAGTATCACCTTTTTACCATCAGCCAAGGGAGACACATTACTATTGTTGTAATTTTCTTGCACCATGATAGTCTCCCTAGGAAGAGAGTTTTTAGGAGAACTACAAAGCAAATGCCCTTGACATTCAAGGATTGGTTCTTCCAAAATGAATTCATCACAAGTAAGGGAGTTATCAATGGTTGAATTTTCTTTCTCAATAAGTGTTTCCCTAGGCAAAGGGGGACAACTAATATTCTCATGAATTTCATCAATCAAAGTATCTTCTTGACAATGAGGAGAGATACTAGGGGAAGGACAAGTATGATTTTCATGATAATTTATTTTTTTATTCCTTTGTTCCCTAATATTTTCCAAAATAGGATAAGTAGGGGAAGGATCATAAAGAGGGTTGCTATAGACCTTAAAGATTTGATAATCTAACACCAATCTATCATCCTCATCATTTACAATCTCATTCTCTAAATTATTATCACAAGCAAAAGGGGAATGGAGATTAGGTAAAGTAATGTTGAGAAATGTGTCTATGATCTCATTCTCTTGTGCTATAATATCTTCCCAAAGGGGATTAGGAGAAGGAAAAGAAAAATATTCATGATTCTCAATCATTGTATCTTCTTTTTCCAAGATACCTTTGTCCCTAAAAGGAGAGGTATCAAGAGGAGAAAAATTATGATCATCGTGATTATCTATGTTTGTATACTCTTCTATCACATCATCCTCACAAATAGGGGAGATAGGAAAGGATGTAAGTTTAAGGAAAGCATTAAAATTTTCTCTCTTGTGCTAAGAGACTCTCATAACTAGGGAATGCATTAAATGAATGGATAACATGCTTATTGACTACCTTTTTTTTTGCAAACTTGGAGAAGCTCGAAACTATTTTTTTTGAAAAGTAATCTATGAAAACTTAAAATGTAATGTGAGGAATTAAAATAAAATGCATTTTTCAGTTTTCAAGAAAGATATTTTTTTGATTAGACTATGCAATGATATGAAAATGGAATGTTGTGAATGAAAATGCATGAAATGGACTAATTTAAGCTAGATTTAGTGAAATGCATGTAACAAAAAGTCAACCCAATGAAGCAACTAACCAATGGCAGAAATCATAAGCCTAAAAATAAGGTTTTTAGTGTTGTAAAAGGTAGTTTTAGATCTATTCTAGGAAAACTTCACCCAAGATGGCGAATGAGTCCTAGTATGGATTTTTTTCAAAATTTTCAGGAATTTCCAATAGAATTTGATACTTTTTAGTTTGTATGATGTGTATCCTAAATATAAATACAGTTTTTAGATGATTTGTAATGATTTGAGATACAAACATGCAATCTATATGCACTTTCACTAATGCAAATTTTGAAACCCTAGAATGTCAATTAACTAATGCAATGTTAATGCAAGCTAATTCTAGGATGATGATGGACTCCAAATTAGAAAAGAAGGTATTCTAAATTTAGGTTCACCAAAATGTAACATAGAATTTTGTCTCCACTAGGGTTTAGGACCTAGGGAAACAATATTCTATACTTCACATTCAAGGATGACCCTAGAGATCTCACCCCAAGAGTGGAATAGAGGCAAGAGATCTGACAATAGGGTATCTTAGGTTATGATTTCAGATTACAAGAAGGGTTCACCACCAAGTTTAGAATTGGAAAGATAATGTAATGAAGGATGAAATGAAAAACCTAGTTTGATGTAATGCTTCACTAGAAATGACTTGGAAATGCAAACAAAACATAATAGAAAATTGTAAAATAGAAATTGTGCACCTAGAAACTTGCTAGAGATGGAATGGAGCTCTGAAATCTTGAAAAACCTAATTTTTTGGCCTAGTGGGACTCATTCACCATTCTGGGAAAATTAGTCCTAGATCTAGGTCTCTACACAAGATCCAGTTTTAGCCAAATGGGTATCCAAATGTGCAAAGATCTTTGAAAAACTCATATAGTGGGAGTCATTTTCCACACTTGGTGAATGAGTCCAACTTGGATTTTCTAGAAATTCAAAGTCTGGATTTTCTCTTCTCAGTCTACTCAATCTATTCCATGAGGTTCTCGGATTTGAAACTCAAATTTTGAGGTTGTAGATGACCTTTTAGTGAAGATTTTGACCTTGAAAATGGGGAGACAACTCCAAAAAAATTGTAACCTAATCTTCAACAATCTTCAAGTCTTCAAAGCACCTAGATCTACAATCACACAAAGAAAGAGAAAAACTTGTTGATTGTTAGGGAATAGGGGTTTTCCTTGGTCAAACCCCTTTTAGGTAATTAAACCAAATGATGAAACAATGTGTAAGGCCCCTCCATGTCGATTGTTCTGAACTTGTGTGTGAGTTTATGTATGTGCTTCATTGATTACTGTGTTATTTGATTGTGTGAAAAATATCATATGTTAGTAGTCATGTTTAAATAATTAATCAAATCATAAGTGATTTGCAAGGTTATTTAAAATATGATTAGAAATTAAAATAATAATCAATTAAATTAAATCAAATGACTTAGAACAAATGATCAAATTAAACTAATTCGTTAAAAGTAAAAGTGATATTATTAGATAAATTGATTTAAATTGTTGTGTTAAATTGAAGTTAATAATAATTATGAATAAATAATCTTGAAAAGATAATTATTATAATAAGAAATTTAATGGATACTTATTTAGAATCTTGCAAATGGTTGATTTTAATTATTTTAATGTGGAAGTAATTAATTATGTATTGTGGAGATAATGAATATATATTCAAATAAAAGTTCAATTTTGTGGATTTAAGTTTATTTAATTTTTTGAAATGTAAATGCATGAAAAGGCAACAAGAAGAATTAAAGGGATTAATAATTATTTTGATTTATTCTTGAGATGTGACTTCTGGTATTCACGGGAAGAGGAAATTGAAAGGGTTTCCTGGATATTGTTTTTAAGAAGGGGTTTCTTTGTTTGGGGGGGATAGTTCGAATGCTGGAGAAATTTTGCTTTCAACCATTTTCTATCCTTGGTTTCTTTTTCTATTTTCTGGAGAAATTATTGAAGAGGAAGAAGGATTTGGATCTATTGTTGGGAAAGATCGGCAGCAAGGAATTGGTTTAGCAAGAGGGATAAAGCTTCTACAGTTTTCTTCAAGCACATGATGCTAGGTTCTTCTCTTTTAATTATTTATTCACTGTTAAAATAGGAATTGTTTCCCTGTGTATGAAATTTTCATCTAGGGTTGGAAATCAAAAGTTTGTGGAAAGAAATCTTTTGGATTATTGATTAATCAATGGGAAATTTTCTGGGGATCGGGATTGTTATATGTTAAAATAGAATTTTTGTGGGGTTTTGGACTGTTGTTTATTGAAAAGGGATTTTGTTTGAAATCTGGAAATGAACAGTATTTCTGTTGTTTCGTTTTAAAAAAAAATAAAAAAAATATATACATATATGTTTAAAGAGCAATTTCCTTTCAACAAATTTCTGGGTTGTGATATTCTGGTTCATACATATGCTTTATAAAACATTTCTTTTATTATCAATCATGCATAGTGATTTGTAAAGTGTACAATATTTATCTTTCCTTGTTTTGATATGTTCAACTTTCAGTGTATATATATATAAATATATACACATATATTTATACATATGAAAATTTTAAATGAAAATTTAATGCATTTGAATTTGGCACTGTTCATTTTAATTTGGGTTTTATTTAAAATAGTGGCTGTGTGGTGGTTCGGCCTCGGCCATACCCACCACCCTGCCACTGGTACCGTGTGATAGTCTGCGGACTATCCACGACAGTTCGAAGGACTACCGTGAGCAGTCCGTAGACTGCCCACGGTTGGGCGTATTTTCCTGTGCCATTCTTTTGGGATTAAAATTTCCCATTTGAAATTTTGTGTGTTTAATTTTTTTTTAAAAGAAAATGCAAATTCTGTCTTTTTATTTACTGTGCGGATTTTACTTTTATAAATATATATGTATATGTATATGTATATATTTGTATATATATATATTTGTATATATATATATATTTGTATATATAGTTATTAACTTATTTATTCAGATTCCACTGATTTAACTGTTACAGTGAATATTTAATTTTGTCAGTAAATATTCTGTTTCTTTTTCTAGTTAAAATAAAACAAAATCTGGATTATAGTAGAAATAATAAAATAGAAAGAAATCTGTCTTTTTGTTATTGATTTATTAAATTACAATTTTGAGAGGATGATTTAGTAGAAAAATCAATTGACAACATTGTTTATTTAATTCTCGTTTTAGTGTGAATATTCTAGAAATATAATTTATTATATAATTGAATAAGTTATCTTTTTATGTGGTTGAGTCTTGTAGACTTGTTGGATTCTTAGAACAGATCTATTCTCTTTTTACATTCCCTCCTCAAAAAGAATTAAAATATATAAATATGTAGTGGTTTTAAAAGGTATTTATGTGCGGGAATTCTTTTAGATAGATTTAAGATCTTAAGGTGGTAAGTTCTAATATGTAGTTTAAGTATTTAGAGTATTGTTATTATTGTCATTTTAAAGTATAGACAATTGGTCTTAAATGGTTTTCTCAATTAATTTAAATTTTGGAAGTGAATGTTAAGTTAGTATGATGAAAGGAAAATGGAAATAATGTTTTGGACATAAGTAGTTATGAAATGATAATGAGTTAACTACCCAATTATTAAGTAGTTTACAATTATGTTGATAAATGAAAGGGGAAATTTAAATGTATGGGCATGATTAGTGATTGATTAGGGTATTCTTGAATTGGATAGTTTATTGGTGAAATGGGATTTTAATCTTTTGAAAATTGACTTCCTTTATATTCATTTAATGGTTTATTTGTAAGTTCTCTTTATGGATAAGTATTTTAGAATACTTGTGATGGTCATCATAAATTGTTTTAGTTAATTGAGTAATTTAGATGGGTAAGTTGTAAAGTTATTTAGTTCTGGTTGTTAATTGATTGGTTATTAAATATTGTTCTTGTTTGAATTTTTGGTTGTTGTTTATTATGCGAGTGTTTGGTGGAGTTGTGAGTGGATGAGTATTTAAGGTGTTCTTTAATTTGGTGCCTTGGAAAGGTTGATGAGTATAGGATAATTTTGATGGTGTTGTTTCAGTGTGAATTTCTCTTGACCTACTCCCGGGTTTTGAAAGGATTTCTATTTCTTAAATTTGTGTTGTTAGTTGATTGGAAACTCTTACCGCTTTGTCTACCCTTGTTGATGAGTCCTTGAGTATTTGATTTATTTTTGGACTTCCAGGGGCGAGGGAAATCTTGTTGTCATGTTTGTTGATTTTTGTCAAAGGTCTTTTGTATACCAACTATATGGGTATCTTGTGAGGAGGAAATTGAGGTCTCCCATGGAATGCCTAGTTGGTGGCTTTTGGTTTGATTAAGTGATTTTGTTGAATTAAAGGTTGATTTTCTTTTGCGTTTTCCTATTTGAGGTGACACCATTGGTGATTTATGGATGGGTCTTGATGGATCTTCCCTTTTTATGGCTTTTTTTGAGTTACTCTCATATTTGAGGAAATTTTATCCTTGTGTTGGAATTATTGGAGAAAAACTCTTGATGCTTCACTTTACCCTCGTTTGTGGGTTTTCATTCTTTTGGCTTCTAGAGGCTTGAGATGATTGATAATTGATGTTCTCTCTCTTTATGTTCCCTTGATGTGGCAAGTGTTTTGGTTTCATGATTTTGAAAGGGTTGTACGGGAATTGTTGAGACTTTGATTATGTATTTATAGCGAGATGGGTAATGCCTCGCATGCTTCTCAATTATGATATAATGTTCTTGTTATGTTGTACAACCCTTGGTTTCTTGGTTTTTATGTTGTTGGGTCTCTAGGGAGAGTGGCTCCTCGTGGGGGCCGACGCCCCATTTAAGGGGAAGGGCACAGGATAACCCACGAGTGAGTTAGTAATCAAGTGAAAACCTAATAATTAACTTAGGAGGGTTGGGTAGTAATATCATTATAAGATTTAAATAATGGATGCCTCATCTTCATTAGTGCTTCTGCAGACTAATGGAAGGCTGAGAAGGCTGCGGTTGGCAAGGTCGTGACCTCGTCTTCACGAGAGGTTTATGGCTCCTCATGAGTCACCCTATGGACCGACGCCTCCAGTTGGGAGGAAGGGCACAGGATAGCCATAGATGGGACCGGCGCCTCTAGTTGGGAGGAAGAGCACAGGATAGCCCATGTAGGACTATGCGATGACACTCTCCCCTAGTTGCCCAGGTATTTTTACTTTATTGTGTTCCTCTGGAAGTAGGTTATGGGAGTTGGTTTAGATTGTTGTTTGAATTGATTTAAATTGATTTTTTTTTAATACATCTTTAGTATACTTTGCGGTCTTGTTGATCTCATTTATATTTGATTTACCGTCTCGTATTTTTATGGTACTATGATATAATGTTATTGTATTGTTTAATTAAAATTTGGAATTATATTATGTTTATTAATTCAATTTGATTTGGAAGTATTTTATGATCATCCTTTGGTTACTTGTTTACTGGTCATTGCTTTGATTTATGTAATGTTATTTATGATTTTAAGTTTTTTTGTTGACTCTTGGATGTTGTTGTTTAGGTCATTGTAATCCTTGAGTTTTATGATACTTTTGTATGGCGTTGAGTCTTGTGGTTCCCTTTTTGGATGATCTTGGTTGAGGTCTCTTTCTTGTTAGCTCCTAGCACGGGGGGTGGGTCTTCAGACTCACATGGTCGGGTGGAACGTGCTAAGCACCCCATTGGGTCCCTAGTCAAGGATCGAGAGGTGCAGATTGGTGCAGTTGCAACGACTCCAGAGTTGTAATTGTCTTGGAGCCAGTTATGATACTTTGTATTCATCTTTTCATTTGTATCATGATTCTTGTTGTATGGTTTCCATTCATGGTTGGAAACACTTTTGTATCATTGTATCTCTAGAACATTGTACTGTAATGTAATGTTAAACTCAGTGTGGTTATTGGCCATGGCAGTTGTTATTCATTGTGTTGAGTTAATTATGTATATGTTGTACTTACTCAAATGGTTTCTTATCAATGATTATCTTGTATGTGTTATATTTGTTAATGTTTATTTTGTTATGGATTATATCTTTGGCTTTTATTCTTTATTGTCATTGTGTGGATCTAAGTCTCGTAATGACTCCTCGTGTACCCCAAGGGATGTATGTGTTAGTGAATCTGCTTAAATGAAATTCATGTCATGACTTAATGTGTATTACATGTATGTTATGTTATCTTTAAAAAAAAAAATTGCAGTGATTATTGTTTATTTGTCCTTTGGGGTTCACATAGTGGGGTGTTACACAATAGAACATGAAACATGAACAATGATACCTTGAATGATGATACCTTGAATGATGATGTCTTGTAAATCTGCAACTCAACATGAAATGACCATGAAGGATGTAGATCTTGATCTTTGACAATAAGAATGGAACAATGCTTGATCTTGGATCTTTAATGCTACATCACAACACTAGCTCACTAACATGCTTGATGCTTGATAATATTTGAAATGATGATAGATCTTGAATTGCTGCAACAATTGATGAAGAATTTTCCCTTGAAGACACTTAAATGCTCTTGTGAATGCTCAAATTCTCTTGTGAAATCTTGAATGCTAGGATCACTTGATTACTTGTTAGTAGTGATTTTTTTAATGGCTAATATTCACCAATTGGCTAATAGTTGAAGTTTGGGAATCCAAAATTAGCTATTAGTTCAAGCTAAAACATGACTTTAATCACCATATTTTTATATACATGACTTGAATCATTCGTCCAAGGTGGTGATTCAAGTCATGTTGTAGCTTGAACTAAAATTTTAACTCAAATTTTATATATAAATTAGCTATTAGTTCAAGCATAAACATGACTTGAATCATTCATCCAAGGTGGTGAATGAGTCTTAGATCACTAAATCTAGGCCACACAAGCCAAAAACACTTGAATTATGATTAGTTAATGATTGGTGTCAAGACTATCCTAAAAAATATGCAATAATGAGGCTTGTGGATGCAAAATAGGGCCAATTAAAGCATAAGAAAGCCCAATTATTAATGACAAGCCTAGAGGAATGTAAAAGTGTGTTAAAAAGCTTTACAACACTCCAAATAAGGAAAGGTTAAAATTAATTATGATTAGAACTATGTTTATTATACTGAGTTAATTGATAAAACCCTAGAAAAGTGTGAAAGTGTGTTACAACACTTCACAACACTT
The DNA here is from genome assembly GCA_007258455.2 of Sequoia sempervirens. Taxonomy (NCBI): domain Eukaryota; kingdom Viridiplantae; phylum Streptophyta; class Pinopsida; order Cupressales; family Cupressaceae; genus Sequoia; species Sequoia sempervirens. The sequence goes on along the minus strand of VDFB02193867.1, from coordinate 518,494,991 downwards.
TAGCAAGGCACCATTAAATTCCATTAGTTCATAAGGTACCAAGACCAAATGTGAATGTTTTATACACATTACAACACCAAATCAAGGAAACATTAAGGAAAAATCCATGAGTAGGACCCAAACAAGTGTGAAAATGTCAAGGGACCCATTTTTCGACACTACATAAATATTTTAAATTTTCTTATTATATTTATATTATATTTTTTTGAATGTTATTTTTCACTTAAAATCAAGGTATTTTTTTCACACAAGCATAAAAAATAGAAAAATATAGAAAAATTTCTAAAAAATATGTGTGCACTAGGTATTGATGTTCTTGTTTCAGTAAATTTTTTTTTCAATGCATACAAAATAAGTTATGGTGATGACATACACCTATTTCTAGATTATAACTACTTTGAATTCAAAAAATAATTAAAACAACTGTCTAGTTCTAAAAACTATGAAAAAATATCCATGCACTAGATAATGATGTTAAAAATCTATATTTAAAAACTATAATTTTATCCTTTCAATAAAATTTTTATGCATGACAACATAAACGCCACTTTTTTAAAATGTTGTTAACGATAAAAACAAGTTACTAAAAGTTACATAAAAACATCACAATTTATTTCTATTTAAAAAAAATATATTTTGAATCTATACACAAATCCTCACAAATCACTAGTTCACATCATCTCTAAATTATTAATGGTTTAGTTACTATAGGTTTTGTAAAGTGAATTTTATAAAAAAATGATGATATTAATGTCCAACTTGGCAAAAATGTGGAACACAGTAAATTCATGGTCAAGAAATGATTAAGGGATAACATGAACAAAAGTAAATATTTAGAATTTAGGTGAAAACCTAATGAAAATAGGAGGGAGAAGAGAGTAGCATGATATGATAAGAAATGGAAGAATGAGATAATATAAAGGCTAGGAAAATGCTCCAAAATATTGGGCATGTGCAAGATCATGATCGGCTAAATAAAGCCTCTAAGTGATAATAAAAATATAGAAAATTGTGTGTAGTTTGTAAGCTATGAGGCTTTTATGGGAAAAAGTTTAACTTATTTGGTGAAATATGAAATTTCAATGCTTTAGTTTTTGAAAAAAATAAAAAAGCATTTGTTTGTTTGGCCAACCTAAGTATGAGAGAATATATATATATATATTTGAATCTTTCAATATAAGTAAAGGACACATGCACAAATATGACCTATAGTTTTTGTAAATTTTTTTCAAGAAAATAATTAATTATGAATTTTTCAATAGTAATTTTCAAAAATATTAAAAATTATTTGTCTAACCACCCTAATGTGGTAAAAAATTCATGAAATTAAAATTATTGTCAACCTATAGTTTGTGAATAATAGAGTATGACAAATATTTTGGATTCAAAAAATGTGTAACCATTTAAAAGTTATACATGTTTTCCAATCAACCTATTAATTAGTACTTTGCACAGTATATGTAGAAAATTAATAATAATTATCTATTAAATTCAAAATAAATTATATCTTATATTGGTAGAATGCTGACAATTTCTTGAATAAACCCTTTTTGTTTCATCAAATTCATACAAAAAAAGACATTAGCATGAAGGGTGAAGTATTGAAAAGAGGATGAAACCTCTAAACATATTGGAACAATTGGAATTTTAGGCTTGACACTCCCAAGCCTCATTCCAAAGCTTTCTCAAGGAAAAAATTGTAAGAAAAAATTATGTGAAAAAAATGAATATCCATTTTTAGAAATGGGTACTTGTTTTTATGTCTTTAAAATGGATATTCATTTTGAAAAACAAAAGTAATATCCACTTTGGAAAAAAATAGATATCTTCTTTGAAAAACACAATGTTTAATAGAAAAAGTAGGGTTTACCACCATGAATGAACAAGATGATAAACCACTATATCTTCTTCTTATTAAAACACTCAATTATGAGATCCAAAAGATGCAAATAACAATAAAAAACTAACCCTAACTATTATAGAAACTATGGGGGATGTTTTTAGAGCATAAAAAATTGTGTACCTTGTCAAAAACTTGCTATTTTTTAGGCCACATAGGACTCATTCGCCTTCAATGGTGAATGAGTCCTAGTTAGGGTTTCTGAAATAGATATCTAGGTTTTGTTCCTTGATGTTTGCACTCTTAATTCCTAGGTTTTCAGCTCCTGAAAGTATGGAATAAATTATGTAGCCTCCTTTATTTTCTCTTGCACTATAAATGACAATCTTGCAACTTGACAACTTTTGCAATTTTGCTTCAAATCTTGTTCTTCAACCTAAGACCTACAATCACACATATAAGAGGAGAAAAATGTTGTTTGTTATGGGATAGGGGTTTGCCTCAATCAAACCTCTTGTAGGTAATTAAACCAATTGATAAAATAATGAAATTGAAGCATGAAACATGGAATATGTAATTGATGATACCTTGGATGTTGTCTTGGAGTGCAAATCTGCAAACTAACATGAACTGGTCATGGAGAATGTAGATCTTGATCTCAAATAGATGTGAAATAGTGCTTGAAAGAAGGATCTATAATGCTACATCAACAATCTTGTCTCAACAACATGCACGAATGCATAAAACCATTGACATGATGAAATGATCTTGAATTGCTACAATAAACCTTGAAATTCTACCTTCAAATGACTTAGAAAATGCTATTTTAGACTCTTGTAGACTCAAATTTGCTATAAGAATGATTTCTCAAAGTTGCTAGGTGAAATAATGTGAATTAACCCCTTATTTATACTAAATTGAGAGATTAACCCCGAAATTCAAAGAATTAAAGCTGACATCAAATATAGGTATTAAAATTATAAGGATCACGCCACAATTAAATTCAAAAAGAGGGGTCCTATTAAGGGAGGACCCATTCACCACTAAAGGTGAATGGGTCCTAGCATAAATTTCTAGGATCGTGCTTCAAGGGGATGAAATAACATCAAAAACCCACCTCAAAAATGCATAGAAAGGGTTGTCCTATGTGAAGAGGACTTTATTTCCATTAAAGGTGAATGGGTCCTAGTAGCATTTTTTAGGACATCAGATTTTCCAACTTAAATGTCATACAATATCATTATTGGGTGTCGAGATAGATCCTTGAAAAGGGGCTTGAATTTGAATTAAAAGGGTCAATGAAAATAAATTAACCTCCATTAATTAAGGGGACCCTAGATAAATGTGAAAGTGTGTTACAAAAATTTACAACACCTAAATAAGGTACAAGTTAAATATATTTTATTTTAAAAATGGCCCATTAGGCTTAATTAAGTAAATAAATCCTAGAAAAGTGTAAAAGTGTGTTACAACACATTACAACACCTTTGCAAAAGACCAATTAAGGTACATTTTAATCAAATAAAGGTCCTAGAATGGTGTGAATGTGTACAACACGTTACAACACTACTCCAAGTCATAATTAATTCACATTTATGTCAATTATCCAAATCAAGTGTGAAAAAGGATTACTTTTTTCAACACTACAATTTTCCCCCACTTTAGTTAGAGGATGACCCCATGTAAAACTCACACTAAATTAGACATTCAAGACACTTAAGTATGCAACAATAACAAAGATACATAATCATACCCTGTCAAAGGAAAAGAAAGATAAAGAAAAAAAAGTGATCAAGCACAACCATCCCAACGCAATGTGGAATGGGGCTGTTTGTCCATAACATATGTTGCTCACTCTAGAGGGTAGTGGAACCTTATTCTATCCACTAGGTGAGTTATCCCAAATATGTATGTTCACTCTGAGGTAGTGGAAATTCAGTCTATCCACTAGGTGAGTTATCCCAAATATGTATTCTCACTTTGGGGTAGTGGAACCTCAGTTTGTCTACTAGGTGAGTTATCCCAATGAGGTGGAAAATGAGAGAATTATATTAGCCTCTCATACCATACCAAAGTTATCCTCCTGAAAACTTTGATAAGGCACCAAAAATTCTTTTTGTAAATGCTTTTGAATGTCATGTTTGTAAAATTTTTTGTTAAAGGGGATTTTTATTTGTTCATGTAAAGGTCTTCTTCTTAGGAAGCATTATGCCTAATGTCTCCAAGAGAGGACAAGTCAAGGTGTCATATTGTCACTCATGGGATGCCTCATTCACATCATTCCATGATGGTAGACCGTACACTCTTGGATGACATCAAACCCAATGACACCACCAAGAAGAGGATAGATCACAAGAAAAAAGAAAAATCATGCCATGAAATTTGCTAAAAGATGTCATTGATGTATGCCCCCACTTTAAAGCAGTTGCTACACCATTACTATGAGAAATTCATTTAAAGTAGCCAATTTTTTTTATCCTAAGACATGAGAGCTTTCCTTAGAAAACCCTATGCCAAGTCATATGTTTTCGAAGAAAGTTGCGTCATGAAATAGAAAGGAAGGGTTTCCCCCACAAATACAATGCTAAACCTAGAAAGAAAAGTATGTCACATGTGAGCCAACTTAAGGCATGCCATCCACATCCCAAGGTTGCTCTTATATATACATGGAAGGCAGTCAACTAGCCAAAAGAGACAAGGACAAAGCTACCTAACCCTTTGCCCCACTGAGTGTAGGACAAGGGTGAGTTGAGGATGGATGATGCTATGCTACTCCTTGCAAAAAGGAAATTATTTGTAATGAGTGTAAAACATGCAATAGTGAGTATCCTATGATCCTTCAACTATTACATGGCAAGGAACAACAACTATTGTTATTGTGTATAATTAGTAGACAAAGTATCGACTTGATGCCTATCTAATGAGATATTCCCACATGTAGTATCTATCAATTCAGGATGCACCAAAGTTAAAGTTGGCTTTCAAGAATCTTTTGTAAGATTTTTGATTTTAAGTGAAGGTATTTTTTATGGTTTTGTTTCTTTTGAAGGACAATAACCGAGACCACTAGTTGTTTCTTGCATGTATGTTGTCTTTTCTTCTAAAGTGGTTGAAGTGGATGATTTCAAATTTTGTGTTATCATTACCACTTTTTGTTTTCCCTTGTCAAAATCTTTTGTTATGATCTTGTATTCTCCCATTAATGTAGGTATGAAATCAAAGGAATCCCAAGCATCTTCTAATAACTTTGTGAATTCTTCAATGTGATTTTCTTTTTCTTTCTTAGTATGCAAAAAAAATTTAGTTTTAGGGTCAGCTTTGATTATATACACTTTGTTATATATATGAACATTGTCATTGTAACTTGGTTTTTGTGAAATATTATCATTATTGAGTTTCCTTTTAGGTGGTTCTAAGATAAGAACAGTGTTATTTTGGACTTGTGGTTGTTGTGAGGGTGGATGATTGATAAGTTGAGGATTAGGTTGTTCAATAATTAGAGGACTTGAGGGAGTTTTAATGTTCATAACCTCAACACACTTGTCCTAATTTTCATGATTTCTTAGTGAAGGGGAATCTAATGTCACTTCATCATCCTCTTCCCTAGTAGGAGAGTTTGTAGGAGAGCAACAAACTAGATGTTCATGAAATTCAATGTTTGGTTCTTCTAAATTGTCTTCATCATAAGTAAGGGAGTTATTAATGGTTGTATTATCTTGATTAACAATGATGAAATTCTCTTGTTCAATAATAGGATTCTCATGACTTTCCTTGATTAGGTCTTCTAACACTAAGATATCTTCTTCACCCCTAGCAAAAGGAAAAATTTGGTTGTCATGATTTTCTATGCTTGCATCCACTTTCACTAAAGCCTTCTCACAAGTAGGATGGATGAAGTTTCTCTTAGCATGCTTAGAAAGGTAAGATACTAGCATTGTGGACTAAAAAAATGAAAAGTAATTTTATCCATCTTATGCCATGCTTCAAGAATGTAGACAATGCATATCAAAACATGAAAAGTACTTCTATCAAAATCATGCAAAGCTTCATAAATAGAAACATTATGTATGCAACAATGCAAAATTTTAGAACTATACACATTTTTAGATTTGATGATTTTTTCTATTGAAATGATTTCAAAATTGACTACCCTAAATTGATGTTTTTGACCTAGATGTATAAAATAGAAGTTATTGAAACTTTTCAGAATGATACTATAGGTTACCAGAAAGATTAGGAAGTACAAAAACAAGGTTTTCAATGTTGTAAAAGGCAATTTCAGGTCTGATCAAGGACTCATTCGCCTTTACTAGTGAATAGGTCTTGGATAAGGATTTTTGAAATGTTTTTGCTGATTTCTAAGTGTTTTTAGTGAGTTTTAGATGCTAGAAAGTTCAAGTTAGGGATAATCAGGGACTCATTCACCAGTAGGGGCGAATGGGACCTAGATCAAGGCTTTAAAAAGGTGAAAACTACAATTTTTAGGTTATTTTATGTGCTTTTTGTGCCTAGTTTCAAACTAGAACTTTTATGACAGAAATTTCTAGAATTTGATGACGTAATGCAAGTGAAATGAAGGGTAAATGATGACCTATATAACACCTTTTGAAATGCAATTTTATTTTGATTTTCAAATGCAACTTTATGTGATCTAAATGATATGCAAATGACTGATTTATTTTTTATTTTTTCATATTTAGAAAGATGCAAAATAATGCAAATCTAAACCCTAAATGAGATCTAATTAAATGTAAATGAGATGCAAATTAATTCAAGATCTAATCTAGGATGTAATGAAAGATTTCAAAATTAGAAAATTGCAATATTTAATGATTCGAGTTCACCAAAATGTTTAATCCAAAAAGTAGGGTTTACCACCTTGAATGAACAAGATGATAAACAACTAGATCTTTTTCTTATTAAAACACTCTATTATGATAGCCAAAAGATGAAAATAACAATAAAAAACTAACCCTAATAGTTATAGCAACTATGTGGGATGATTTTGGAGCACAAAAAGTTGTGTCCCTTTTCAAAACTTGTTATTTTTAGGCCACAAATGACTCATTCACCTTCAATGGTGAATGCGTCCCTATTAGGGTCTTTGAAATTGAGATTTAGGTTCTATTCCTTGATGTCTACACTCTTAATTCCCAGGTTTTTAGCTCCTAAAATTCTGGAATAAATTCTATAACCTCCTTTATTTTCTCTTGCACTATAAATGACAATCTTGCAACTTGACAAATTTTGCAATTTTTCTCCAAATCTTGTTTTTCAACCTAAGACCTACAATCACATATACAAGAGGAGAAAAATGTTGTTTTTTAGGGGATATGGATTTTCCTTGGTCAAACCCATTGATGAAATAATTCAATTAAAGCATGAAACATGGAGTATGTAATTGATTATACCTTGGATGTTGTCTTGGAGTACAAATCTGCAAACTAACCTAAAATGAGAGAAGGTAGGGCCAAAAATGCAAACTAGTTCATTCAAATAATGTTATGTGTGATGTTTTCTAGCCTCAATGAATTTAAATAAATGCAATTGATTGATCTAAAATGAATGAAAATGAATGCAAAAGTGTAATTATAGTTATGTTTGAAAACACACTGTGATATGCAAACAACTAAGTAAATGAAGAATTTATGCAAAACATAAAGGAAAGGGATGAATTTGAGTGCACTTGGATGAAGTGTGATGAATTTGGAGTGTTTTGGATTCTAGTTGAAATTACTAATTTTTCACAGTGGGACTCATTCACCCAAGGTGTGAAATTAGTCCTCCTCCTAGTGAAAAACTATTGGGAGAAAGTTTGTCTGTCGGAATCTAGAATTTGAAAAAATTCAGATTTTCAGTCCTAATGTGTGACTCATTTACCACAGGTGGAAAATCAGTCCTCTCCCACATTTCTGAAAAAATAGGAGACAACTCTACAACACCAGATCTAGAAAAGTCTGCTTGTCGGGTTGTCAAAGTCAATTGTGTAGAAAACGGACAAAAAACCTTCCCCAAGCTTGAAATAGACTTAAGTTGACTTGAAGCACCTAGTTGACTTGTAAGCCAATATTCAACACCAAAAATCTTGTCAAATCTGCATACCTAGGTCTATAAACAAACATGCAATAGGGAAAAATGGTTTAAGGTTAGTGAATAGGGGTTTTCCTTGGTCAAACCCCGCTTTTGGTAATCAAACCTTCAATAAGATAATGAAATGCAAAGGAATGATAAAATAACAACATGAAATTGCTATTAACTTACCACACCCTTAATGATGCAAGTCTGAAATGATGTCAATGGCTACCTCAAAGTACTTGAATAGTGCTTGAAAAGATATTGTAAAATGCTTGAATACTTGAGTGAATAGGTGAATAAGTGAATTTGATGAATGGGGGGTTAGAATGAGATGAATATAACTTATTTATACACACTTGTGCCTTAGTTACCCATTCATACCTCATCACATGCCAACATCAAGTGATTTTGAATAAAATACTGAAAGGAAATTTAAAATATTTTGAATTTGGGGCCAAGGGGGACTCATTCGCCACCCATGGCGAATGGGTCCCACCTAGGACCTAAAAAAAAGTGTCAGGAAATATGTTGTATTTAATGTTGTTTGTTAGGATAATACTAAAAAATACACTTAATTAAGCATATGAGAGCATAAAGGGGTCAAATAAAGCATGAAAAAGGGATAAATAGTGAAGATGTGCCGAGAAAAGTGTGAAAGCTTGTTACAAGACTTTGCAAAACTTCAAAATAGGAATTGTTGATGAATAAAAAGATTATTTTTAGGTGAATTGTAATTAATAGAGTCTAGAAGAATGTATAAATTTCTTACAACACTTCACAACACCTTCACAAGACGTCATTCTTTGAGTTTTAGTACCTAAATAAGCATGTTCAAGCCATGTTACAACATAAAATCAAAGCAAAATAGTTCCAACACCATGAAACAAGACCTAAAAAGGCCATGAAAATTACAAGGGGCCATTTTTCTATGGCACATTTAGCCCCCACTTTAGTGAGAGGATAAACTTTCTTCAAACACACACTAAAGTAGCCATGAATATCGAGAGGAGGGTTCAAGTGTACTTATGTTAGCAAGATGGAATGACAACAATAAAGAGGGATGAATAAGCCCCTAGGATGAAGATCCCATGGAAAACTAAACATAATAACAAAGGAAAAAATAAGTGTTGAAATGAATCAGATGAAGCTTCAATCATCAATCCAACTAGTTGTGGATTAGATATAGGTTGATTATTTGAAAAAGAGAATGTGTACTCACTATGGGGTGACATAATGCATGATGGTCCACTGGGTGAGAAGGCCCACATGTACTCACTCTAGAGCCATAGAACTAGTTGTCTGTGGGGTGATAAACCCCAAAAGGTAAGATACATTCGCTAGTTGGTATGCACTCACAAACAAACATCAAAGTGGCTATGGGAAAAAAAAATGCCACTAGGTGGGCTTCCCGCTCAACCATGCCAAAGTTATACCAGTTGATAACTTTAACAAGGAACCACAAAGAAAAATGACCATGAACAAAAAGAAAAAGGTACCATAGTCATGCAAGTTGTGTTATGCAAGGTGGCAAAAATGTAAAAATGTAAAGTGTAAAATGGTAAAATGTTTGAAGGAGTCTTGTTTAGTTCATGCAAGGTTGGTCACTTAGGAAACATTGTGTCTAATTTCTCTAAGAGAGTACCAATCAAATAATAGTATATTCACAACTTAGGGGATGCAGTGCATCGCATCAGGCCACCAAGAGGAATGCAATATGCTAAGAAAGATCACACTTATGAAGGAAATCACACCCAATGTCATCCACAAAGTAATGAACACATCATGTAAATGACAAAGCTGCACTAGGAACCAAGAATGAAAATGAATTAATGGTAATGTATGCCCCTAAATTTAAAGGAATTGCTACACATCATTCTATGAGCAATTACTTTAAAGTACAAAAGAAAAGAAAAAGTAAAAAGAAAACAAGACATGAGAGCCAACTTAGAAATCCCTATGCCAAGTCATATGTTTTGAAGCTAGGCTGTGTCATGTCAATGAAAAATGAAAAAAAGAAAAGAAAGGGAGTTGCCCCCCCAAAAAAGAAAGAACACCAAACACATAAGGGATCTATGGATTTGGGGTTAGTATGTTCATTGCTACAATTTTTTTATGAAAATATCTCAGAACTGTCATCATTCCCCAAAGCACATAGAACTAGAAGAATGACACAAAGAGAGTGAAAGAAAAAGAAAAACAAAGTCCATTTTGGGTCAACATGGAAGAGACATTGTGGTCTTGACACCTTGCATCATCCCCAAAAGGAAAAAGCAAGTGAAACAAAAATGAAAAAGGCGAAATAAAATGATTTTTTTTTGGGTCAACATGAAGGAGACATTTTGGTCTCAATGATTTGCATCATCCCCAAAAGGAGAACACAAAACAAAAAGAGAAAAAGAAAAAGACCTTGTGGGTCAACATGGAAGAGACATAGGGCGTCTCTATGCTTTGTGTCATCCCCAAAAGGAGAACACAAAAAAGAAGGAGAAAAAGACAATGTACAACATATAGAAGAAGAGAGATATGAATAGAAGAAGTGTACAAACAAAGGGAATATCAAACTCACAATACGAGGGAGCACAATACGCACATGAAAAGGACAAAGGGAAAAGTAATGCAAATGTAAGTCAAACATTAACTAAGTTATTGGTTTCTCAATCTTAAATGGATAAGTGGAAAAGGAATAACATAAGAGAGAAAGATAAATGCATTACAAGGACAAGGCTAACAACTTCTTTCCCTCCACAAAGTGTAAAGGCAAGAATAAGCCGAGGTGAGTGATGGGAATGGATCATGTAATAGTGAGAATAGGGGATTCTACAACTATGACATGATATGGGGATTTGGTTGGTTTAAGGTATGACGGGGAAGCAATCAGTATTAGTGAAGTGATACTTGTCCAATATGTCCATTGTCTTACATGATTCAATACAATGTCCAAGGATGCGATGATATTTGTAAAATGGTATGTTAGAGTCTTTTGGATGAATAACCAACCTATTCATAGGTAGTAAAAGTATAAGACCTTTGTTTAAGAGTAATTGAAGTCTTCTTTCACATTCTGATGGAGGATGTGTGGGAAACTTGTTTTTCTTCAATTTGTAAGGTCATTTTTGCTTGCTATATTTTCCTTGTTCATCAATAAGAGGAAGAGGACCCATAGGGATCCTAACATCCTTGTCATTGGAAGGAGATAATGTTTTTTCATGTTGGAAGGAGAATTTTTAAGTTAGGAGGAACATCCAAGATCACTGTACTAGCATCCCGAAGTCTCCTAGGTTGAAAAGGATGTCTATCAGGATGAGAAGGATCTTGATATCCTAGTCCTATTGTGTGTGCTTCGATTGATTGTTGTTCAAGAAGTTGATGGATGTCATGTTCATGTTTTGTGTCAAAACTTTGTTTACTTAAGATGGTGAATCCTTTACCATATGTCATTTCAAGTTTGATAGGAGTGTTTGTTACTTTGTGATCATAAAAGGGTTGTGAATGTGAGTGGTGAGAGGGACTAGGTCCACTTGAGGGAGGAACCTTAGGTCCTATAGTGACTTCAGGATGTAAGTATGCAAAGTGATCATGAGGTACAACAGTGGGAAGGTCTTGTGACCTCATGGAGGGATAAAAGGCTTCATTTTATTCTAGGTTATCAAGGAAATCATTGTAGAACTTGTTGATGCTAGCATCATCTTCTCCAATGATGTCTACTTCACTTGGAGGACAATCATGAGGAGTTAAAGGAGCATGAGGTTGTTCAAGTTCATTAGGGTCATAGCCAAAGGCACAATTGGACATGTATACCAATGACTTTAATGAATTTCAAAACTTATTGAAAGAGAATTCCATGATGAAAATAAACTAAGATGTAATAAATAATGAAAAACATAGATTATGGAAAGTAAAAAAAAATGTAGAAACAAGAAGCAATAATGTAGAAAATGCTAAAAAGATTACAGAGATGTTGAAAAAGTGCAAAGGGACTAATTCACCCTAGGTGGCGAATGAGTCCATGTATGCAATATTTTTGTATTTTTTCATAAATTGTAAGATGATTTTAATGTCCTACATAATGCAAACAATGTTGTAGAATGCATATTTTCTATTTTTCCAATGAGATGCAATGCAAAAGTGAAAGCTAAATGAAGTTTTCACTAATGCAAGATAAAATGTAATAAAATGTAAAAACAAAACAATGTACTAATTGAATGTTAATAAAAATGCAAAATAGGATGCAATATGTAAATGAAATCAGAAATGCAAAGTGCTCAAAAGTCAAGTTCATCAAAATGAACTGTAGATTTTTGGCTCTCTAGGACTTCTCTAACTTTTCTAGTTTTTTTCACCTAAAAGGAGAGAAGGTAGGGCCAAAAATGCTAATTAGTTAATTCAAATAATGTTATGTGTGATGTTGTCTAGCCTTAATGAAGTTAACTAAATGAAATTGACTGATCTAAAATGAATGTAAACGAATGCAAAAGTGTAATTAAAGTGATGTTTGAAAACACACTGTGATATGCAAACAACTAAGTAAATGAAGAATTTATGCAATACATAAAGGAAAGGGATGAATCCGAGTGCACCTGGATGAAGTGTGATGAATTTGGAGTGTTTTGTATGCTAGTTGAAATTACTGATTTTTCACAGTGGGACTCATTCACCCTGGGTGGAAAATTAGTCCTCCTCTTGGTGAAAAACTGTTAGGAGCAAATTTCTGTTTGTCAGGATCTGAAATTTGAAAAAAATTATATTTTCAGTCCTAAGGTGGGACTCATTCACCACAGGTGGTGAATCAGTCCTCTCTCAAATTTTTGAAAGATCAGGAGACAAATCTGCAACACTAGATCTATAAAAGTCTGCTTGTCAGGTTGCCAAAGTCAATTTTGTAGAAAATGGACATAAAACCTTCTCCAAGCTTGAAATAGACTTAAGCTGACTTGAAGCACCTAGTTGACTTGTAAACCAATCTTCAACACCAAAAATCTTGTCAAATCTACATACCTAGGTCTGTAAACAAACATGCAATAGGGAAAAATGGTTTAAGGTTAGTGAATAGGGGTTTGCCTTGGTCAAACCCTACTTTTGGTAATCAAACCTTCAATAAGATAATGAAATGCAAAGGAATGATAAACTAACAACATGCAATTTCTATTAACTTACCACACCCTTGATGATGCAAGTCTGAAGTGATGTTAATGGCTACTTCAAAGTACTTGAATAGTGCTTGAAAATATATTGTAAAATGTTTGAATACTTGAGTGAATAGGTGAATAAGTGAATTTGATGAATGGGGGGTTAGAATGAGATGAAAACAACTTATTTATACACACTTGTGCCTTAGCTACCCATTCATACCTCATCACATGCCAACATCAAGTGATTTTGAATAAAATACTAAAAGGAAATTTAAAATATTTTGAATTTGGGGCCAAGGGGGACTCATTCGCCACCCATGGCGAATGGGTCCCACCTAGGACCTAAAAACAAGTGTCAGGAAATATGTTGTATTTAATGTTGTTTGTCAGGATAATACTAAAAAATACACTTAATTAAGCATATGAGAGCATAAAGGGGTCAAATAAAGCATGAAAAAGGGATAAATAGTGAAGATGTGCCTAGAAAAGTGTGAAAGCTTGTTATAAGACTTTACAAAACTTCAAAATAGGAATTTTTGATGGATAAAAAGATGATTTTTAGGTGAATTGTAATTAATAGAGTTTAGAAGAATGTAGAAATGTCTTACAAAACTTCACAACACCTTCACAAGACATCGTTCTTTGAGTTTTGGTACCTAAATAAGCATGTTCAAGCCATGTTACAACATAAAATCAAAGCAACATAGTTCCAACACCATGAAACAAGAACTAAAAGGCCATAAAATGACAAGGCCCCATTTTTCTACAACACACAACACTTTACAACACCTTTGAAAAGGACCAATTAAGGTACATTTTAATCAAATAAAGGTCCTAGAATTGTGTGAATGTGTACAACACATTACACCACTACTCGAAGACATAAGTAACTCAAATTTTTGTCAATTATCCAAATCAAGTGTGAAAAAGGATTACTTTTTTCAACAATACACACAATAGATATCTATTTTGTGAAATAAAATAGATATCTTGTTTGAAAAATAAAATAATTCATTTTGAAATTCCCAAAAAGCCCTTAGTAAAATGGGCATAACTTTTTCATTTCTTATCAAATTTTGGACTTTCAATAAGATTTGTAAACGTGATTTAGAGTTCTATGCAATGGACTATGTATTATTTTTATATTATATATAAAATATTAAGTATAATCATTTTAAATTCATCTTTGATTTTTGAAATATGAAATGCTCACTACTTTTGCATATGAAGTCTCTTTTTCATTATTATTTTGTAACAATCATCTCAAAATACATGAAACATTAGAGGAGTAATAAATATTAAAATATTTATATTTTGTGTAGTAAGAAGATGAATAAATATTCATAAATCATCATATCTCTTTATCCCTTTCTCTACCTCTCTATATTTCACTCTCTCTCTCCCTCCTGAGCTCTAGACCTATCTCTCGATCTCTCTCTCTCTCTCTCTCCCTCCCTCCTCTCTTTTTACCTCTTTAGACCACTCTCTCAATATATTTATCTCTTACTTATCTACCTCTCCATCCCTCCATCCCTCCCTCCCTCTCTTTTTGTCACTCTTTAGATCTCTCTCTCTCTCTCACTCTCTCCCCTTAAGATATAGACCTATATCTCTACCTCTCACTCCCTCCATAATTCCCTCTCTCTTTGTACCTCTTTAGATATCTCTTTCTATATAGATCTATCTCTCTACCTCTCCCTTCCTCAATAATTCCATCTCTACTTAACCCAATCTTTACTCTCTCTCCCAATCTCTAGACCTATCCCTCCACCTCTCCTTTCATTTCCTCTCTTTTTGTCCCTCTTTATATCTCTTTGTATTTTAATAAACCTATGTTGGCAACACAAGGGCAGACAACTAAGAGGGGGGGTAAATTAGTTGTGACATAAATTAAATACTTATTAAATTTATTAACCTTATTCTCAAATCTGATTAATAACCATGAAAGCATAAATCATCAACACATCAGAAACACACATAACACCAAATTTTTTTATGTGGAAACCCTGTTAGGGGAAAAACCATGGTGGAGGTCAGTTCACAAGATTATACCCTGTTAAAAGTATAAATAATAAAATGGGGAATGCACATGCATTTAGGCACACTACCTAGAGCTTAATGCTCAAATTCAATAAGGATTATTGCCCAAAGGAAGACACACTATCTTACAAAAACATTCAAATTACATCCATAGGATTTTGAACTGAGAAAATAGCATCTACTAATGCCTGATTACAGTTCCAATTAAGCTCATGAACACTTCTTCACACTCTTCTCAATCTTCTTCACACTCTACTTCTTCCTTTGAATGATTAGGAAATTATTCATGCATCTCATACACTTGCATGCCTTCAAATGGAATAAACAATCGCTTATATACATATCTACAACAAGAGATTACATTGCTACATGTCAGCTTTAACAAAATAATAAAATGAATACAAACTATTGGCCCAAAAAATTAAATATTATCAATTTGAATCAACCAAGGTTGGCCACAACATGGTGAGGACCCAAAATAAAATACTCAACCATGAAACACCTTCAAAAATTATTCCTCAAAGATCCACAACACACTACAATCACCTTGTTTGCCATGAACATGAAAAACATGAAAACACAAGAGAAAATCACCAATCATGAGCACAAGGATCAATGCGAATGTGCAACATAGATAGACCATGATCTAGAAACATCCAAAAACATCAAGAATCACTAGAGAAGCATCCACAACAACCGAACTTACTAGAATCACATAATCTTCATTTAGGAACACTAATTGAAGCAACAAAAAAACTGTCAGAACACAACTTCTCATAAGTCGATCAAAACTTCATGCGGATCTCTAAAAATTAGCATGGATAAACTAGATATACTCGACAAGAAACCATTTAATCTAAAACCTCTGATCATCAACGTACTAAGCTAGCCAACAAACTGAACTCCACTTCATCAATGACAACCTGCAACTCATTTTATTACAATTTTCTCAATATCATCGACATATACAATCTATAAGAGATTAATGCCAATAGTGTTGACATAAATGACAACCACATATCATAAATACAACAACATACAACAATATCCCTCTTTAGCATTGATGGCAACACATGATGTGAAAAACACCATCAATGCAACTTCCTCTTAGCACTTTCTCCCCCTAAGGTTTTGACTCTTTTCTCCTCAACTCTTTCTCATGACTCTTCTCCCCACATGACTCTTCTCCCCAGATAATTCACATTTTTTCCCATGACTATTCTCCCCCTTTGACATTAATGAAAAAGATACACACAAGCTTTGAACCACATATTTGAACATCTGGCTTCTCCCCCTACGTAGCAGCCACCACAACATTAATCCAGATCAAGATATGATTGTGAAATGCATGGAATGATGCACATCAATACATATTAGTTATGATTAGGAGGGGTAATCACCCCTAGCTTCCCTCTGAGATACTCAAAATTATCCTTAGGCAAAGGCTTGGTAAAGATATCTACAATTTGTTCCTTAGTAGGCACATACTCCAATCTTACTTCTTTTTCACTTACCTTCTCTCTCAAAAAGTGAACTTTGATAGATATATGATTGGTCTTTGAATGCAACAACAAATTCTTAGAAATATTAATTACACTTGAATTATCAAAGAATATAGTAATAGGCTCATCATACACAACTCTGATATCTTTCAACATTTGCTTCATCCATAATACTTGAGTACAATTGTTAGCAACAACAATGTATTCTGCCTTTGCAGTAAATAAAGAAATGGCATTTTGCTTCTTACTTAACCATGAAATCAACTTATTTCCCAAGAAAAATGCACCACCACTAGTACTCTTTATATCATTCACATCTCCTACCCAATCAACATCAGTAAAGATGCTCAAAGTAAGATCATCGTCTTTAGGATACCACAAGCCAAAATCAACTGTCCCCTTCAAGTATCTAAAAATCCTCTTCACAACAGTTACATGAGATTCCTTAGGTTCAAAATGAAATCTTGTAAAAATACATATGAAATTCATGATGTCAGGTCTAGTTTGTGTCAAATAGAGTAATCCACAAATCATTGATCTGTATCTAGTTTGGTTTGCTTTCGAGGAATCATCATATTGTGTCAACTTACATCTGGTCACCATGGGTGTACCAAATGGCTTTGAATCTTCCATACCAAACTTTTTCAGCAATTCTTTCACATATTTAGATTGAGATATAAAGATCCCTTTATCTAACTAAGTACTTTGTAATCCCAAAAGGAATTTCATCTCTCTAATCATAGACATCTCAAATTCACTCTACATCTCATCAGAAAACTTCATGCACAAACCATCATTTCCTCTAAAAATGATATCATCAACAAAGACTTCAACAATCAAATCTTTATCATGATAAATCTTGAAATACAAATTACTATCAACAGTACCTTTATTAAATCCAAGCTTCAACAAATACTTGTCCAATATGGCATACCATGCTCTTGGGGCTTGCTTGAGTCCATATAGTGCTTTCTTCAACTGACAAACCATATCTCCCTGATTAGTCAATTGAAATCCATCAAGTAGCTCAACATACACCTCTTTTTCCAATTCACCATTTAGAAATGCTAACTTTACATCCATCTAATAAACCTTGTAGGTTTTGTAAGCAACATAAGCAAGAAATAGTCTCACAACTTCAATCCTAGCAATTGAAATCCAAGCTTCAACAAATACTTGTCCAATCTAGCATACCATGCTCTTGGGGCTTGCTTGATTCCATATAGTGCTTTCTTCAATCGACAAACCATATCTCACTAATCAGTCAATTGAAATCCATCAGGTTGCTCAACATACACCTCTTTTTCCAATTTTCCATTTAGAAATGTTGACTTGACATCCATTTGATAAACCTTGTAGCTTTTGTAAGCAACATCAACAAGAAATGGTCTCACAACTTCAATCTTGAGTCCATATAGTGCTTTCTTCAACCGACAAACCATATCTCCCTAATCAGTCAATTGAAATCCATCAGGTTGCTCAACATACACCTCTTTTTCCAATTCTCCATTTAGAAATGTTGACTTGACATCCATCTAATAAACCTTGTAGTTTTTGTAAGTAGCATAAGCAATAAATAGTCTCACAACTTCAATCCTAGCATCAGGAGCAAAATTTTCTTCAATGTCAATTCCTTCCATCTGAGAATATCCTTTACACACCAAACTTGCTTTGTTTTAACAACTTCACCTTGCTCATTTAGTTTGTTTCTAAAGACCCATTTAGTTCCAATTACATTTTTTTCCTTAGGTCTAGGAACAAGAATCCATGTATCATTCTTCTCAATCTATTATAGTTCTTTCATTGCTTCTACCCAATGTTCATATTTGCATGCTTCATTCACACTATTAGGCTCAGTTTTTGAAATCAAACAATATTCTTTTGTAATCCTTCTCCTAGTCTGGAAACCTTTGTTCTTATCACCTATAATCTAATCTTTTGAATTATTTAATATTACATACCTTGGAGTCTTAGGATGTTCTTGAACTTTAGGCTTTTGTAATATTTCTTCTACACTTTCACTAGTTCCTCCTTCCTCTTCATTTTCTTGATTCACCGAAATGATCTGAACTTGATTTAAAGTCTGATTTTTTTTCCTTTATTTGACCTATCATTTTGATCATCTAAATGATATCCACAAGTTATGGATGGTATAGCTATGTCTTCATCAACCTTGACATTTTCACTTTCAGCCATTTTCCTCAATCTCTTATTGTAGCATTGGTAGGCCTTTCTTTTAGTAGAATAACCAAGAAATATTCCTTCATCACTCCTAGCATCAAAATTTCCCATATCTTCATCTCTTTTGATATAGCATTTACTCCCAAAGATTTTAAAATATCTAACAATAGGCTTATGACCATACCATAGCTCATAAGAAGTCTTACCAGTATCACATTTGATTTGTACCCAGTTGAGAGTGTAAACAATTGTACTCACAACTTCTCTCCAGTAGATATGAGGAACATTTCCTTCCAACATCATAGTTCTAGCAACTTCTTCAATTTTCCTATTCTTCATTTCCACAACTCCATTTAGTTGAGGGGTCCATGGTGTAGATAATTGTCTCTTTATCCCATGTTCTTCACAAAAAGAATTAAACTCACTGGAAGTGAATTCACCACCTCTATCTGATCTCAAACATTTAATCTTCAGACCTGTCTTTGTCTCAACCATAGCGTTAAAGATCTTGAACTTCTCTAGATCTTCAAATTTCTCCCTTTAGAAAGTAATCCACATCATTCTGGAATAATCATCAATAAGTAACATGAAATACATGTATCCTTGTAAACTTATGACTTTATAAGGACCAAACAAATTAGTATGCACAAGCTCCAACAATTCATTTGAACAATGTTGTTTGTTCCAAAATGAAATTCTAGTTTGCTTCCCTAACGGACATTCCTTACATATAGCATTAGTAGGTTTCATAAACTTAGGAAGATCTCTCACAACATGAGTATAACTTATCTTGATAATATTTTCAAAGTTAACATGACACATTCTCCTATGCCACAACCAACTTTCATCAACTTGAGCAATTAGACAACTTTTACAAGCAACATTCAGATGAAAGATATTACCTTTTGTTTTTGTACGAGAAGCAATCACATTTTTGGAACTTACCAATATTCTAAACTTTCCATCCTTGAACTAAAGATTGTATCCCTTATCAACCACCTATCCAACACTTAAAAGATTATGCTCTAGACCTTCCACATATAGGGCATCATTAGTATTATGCTTACCATCAAGAGAAACACATCCTCTACCACAGATTACACCTGCTTTGTCATCACCAAATATTACAACACCACCATCATACTTTTCCAAGCTCACAAACTTACTTTTATCACCTGTCATGTGATGAGAGCATCCATTATCAATTACCCATTCATCTTTTTCTTCAATTCGAGTAGCTAGGAATTTCTCCACATATGTACAACTAGCAGATTCAGTAGGGGTAGGATTATTTTACTTTATAGCAATAAATACCCATTCGTCCTCACATGCATTCCCTTTATTAGAGTCATCATTTGTCACACCTTCATCAACAACATAATAGCACTTTCTTTGAAATCTAGGCTTGTTAGGTCTTGACTTAGGGACTCTTTCTAGACACCTTGATGCAAAATGACCTATCTTATTGCAAGAAAAACATTTAATTGGAAATTTCCCTTTATACTTACCTTCTCCTTTAGCTTCCCTCTTGACAATAAGTGCTTCAAGCTCATCTAGTTCTCTCTCTTCTTCAATCTTTCACATTTCCTCCTCATACTTGAATATCTTTCTAGAAGAACTTTCACTTGGATCATATCTTTGCTTATCTTTTCCAGAGGTAGTAACCTTGATTGCAGATTCTATCTTAGGAAGAGCATCGCCAAATTCACTCAACCCAAAAGCAGTAAGCTTACCAATCAACAAATCTCTGGTTACATTTGTTACAATTCAGAGCTCCTCAATAGCAGTAGCTTTGACTTTGTATGCAATAGGAAAGGATCTAAGCACTTTAACAACAATCTCTGATTCTTCTAATTGTCCACCAACACATCTAATACCACACACAAGTTCATTCACTCTTTGCATGAAAGAAGTAATGTTCTCATCATCACCCATTCTCAAAATTTCATATTCCCCTTTCAGACTTTGCAACTTAGCAATCTTCACATTAGCATCACCTTCATACAAAGTTTCCAAATTTTTCCAGATCTCATAAGTAGTCATCAGATCCATAAAATTTGTCATCTCAGAATTAGTTAGAGCACTCAACAATGCTTCCTTAGCTTGATATTGTACTCAACATCCTTAATCTCAATAGAAGTAGAAGGAAAATTTTGTGGGATAACATACCTATTCCTTATAATGTTCCAGTAGGGTTCACCAATGCATCTCAGATGACACTCCATCTGAGTCTTCCATAGAGAATAATTTGTTCCATCAAATCTTGGACTATCCTTCTTGTATGTTGTGATCCCAGATCACCTCAAGCTATTAAACTTCTTCCAAGGAACCTACTCTGATATCAATTGTTGGAAACACAAGGGCAGACAACTGAGAGGGGGGGTGAATCAGTTTTCATAGAAAATAAAAACTTATTAACCTTATTCTTAGATTTGATTAATAACCATGAAAGAATAAATAATCAACACATCAAAAACACACATAACACCAAGATTTTTAGGTGCAAACCCTGTTAGGGGAAAAACCATGGTGGAGGTCAGTCCACAAGATTATACCATGTTAAAAGTATAAAGAATAAAATGGGGAATGCACATGCATTCAAACACATTTCCTAGAGCTCACTAATCAAATACAACAAGGCTTACTACCCAAAGGAAGACACACTATCTTATAAAAACATTTATATTACATCCACAAGATTTTGAACTGAGAAAATAACATCTGTTAATGCCTAATTACAGTTTTGGTTAAGCTCTTGAACACCTCTTCACACCCTGCTCACTCTTCTTCACACTCTACTTCTACTTTCAAATGATTAGGACATTATTCATGCATCCCATACACTCGAATTCCTTCAAATGGAATAAACAATTTCTTATATATATCCACAACAAGAGATTACATTGCTACATGTCAGCTTTAACAAAATAATAAAATGAATACAAACTATCAGCCCAAAACATTAAAGATTATCAATGTGAATCAACCAAGGTCGGCCACAACATAGTGAAGACCCAAAATAAAAACCTCAACCATGAAACACCTTCAAAAATGATTCCTCGAAGATCTAGAACATGCTACAATCACCTTGTTGTCCATGAATGTGAAAAACATGAACATGCAAGGGAAAATCAGCAATCGTGAGCACAATGATCAATGTGGACATGCAACATAGATAGAGCATAATATAGAAACATCCACAAACATCAAGAATCATAAGAGAAGCATCTGCAACAATTGAACTTACTAGAATCACATCATCTTCATTCAAGAACACCAACTGAAGCAACAAAAAAAAATTCAGAACACAACTACTCATAACTTGATCAAAACTTCATGTGGATCTCTAAAACTTAGCATGGATAAACTAGATATACTTGAAAAGAAACCATTTAATCCAAAACCTTTGATCATCAACGTACTGAGCTAGCCAATAGAATCAACTTCACTTCATCACTGACAACTTGCAACTCATTTTATTACAATTTTCTCAATATCCTCAACATATACAACTTCTAAGACATTAATTCCAATAGTGTTGACATCAATGACAAGCACATATCAACAATACAACCACAACATCCAATAACCTAATCAATCCTATACAACCTAGTATTCTTCTATGTTTTCTTATTCATATTAGGGCTTCTTATATCTATATTTTTATGATATTTACATCTCAATTTTATATTTTAAACTATTTTCATAACCAATTCTTCATTGATTTTATACTTTTATGTCTTTCTCTATTATCTTGATCATGAAATCAATTTTACTTACTCTACCCATCCTTGGCACCCAAATTAGGGTTTCATTTTTCCATTCGGTACATCATTGATATTTACACATTTTCAATATATAATTTTATATTTTATATTTATTTTTCCCTCTCCCTTTCCACCTCTCCCTCTTTATATATTCATCTATTTCTCCCTCCCCACTCTCTCTCTCCCTCTTTCTCTTTCTCTATCTCTCCCACTCCCTCTCTATACCTATCTCTCTTTGTTTCTCTTCCTCTCTATTTTTCCCAAGTCATATCTATATCTAGATATTTATCTCTCTTTTTATACCTCTCTCCTTATCACTCCTACAGAGAGTAGAGAGGGAATGTGAGAGAGGAAGATAGAGGGAAGTATGGATGGAAGGTAAGAGAGGTAGATATGAGAGAGAGTGAGAAGATATATAGAGAGATATCTAAAGGGAGAGAGAAGGGGAATGTGAAATGGATGGAGTGAGGGATAGGTAAAGAGAGACAAAGAAATGTAGAGAGTGAGGGAGAAAGGGAGAGGTAGGTAGATAGAGAGAAAGATATGGGAGATAAGGAGAATTAGAGACATAGATAGAGAGAGATAAGTTGGGAGGGATAGAGGGAAATATAGGTAGAGAGACAGAGGGTGAGGAGATATAGAAAGAAGTATAGAGAGAAGGGGAGAGAGAGGTAAGGTGGGAGGGATAGAGTGAGAGGTAGGTAGAGAGAGATGGTAAGGGAAGATAGACATAAGTAGAGAGGGAAGGGGGGGATGGAGAGGAAGAGGGATAGATACAAAGAGAGAGAGGGAAGGAGAGAGGGATGGAGGTAGAAGTGGCTAATGTGAGATAGATAGGGTGGGAGGGATAAAGGGAGAAGTAGGTAGAGCGAGAGTGGAGATAGAGATAAGTAGAGAGGGAAGGTGAGAGAGAGGTAAAGAGAATATATGAGGTGAAGAGAGATATATAGAAATATCTAAAGGGAGAGGGGGTAATAAGGGATGGATGGAGTGAGAGGTAGTTAGAGAGAAATAGAGAGAGGAGATAGAGAGTAGTGAGGGAGGGAGGAAGGGGGAGGGAGAGATAGAGAGGTAGGGTGGGAGGGGTATAAGGAGAGGTAGGTAGTAAGAGAGGATGTTATAAATGGGAGATAAATAGAAGTAGAGATAGAGAGAGGTAAGGTAGGAGGGATAGAGGTAGAGGTAGGTAGAGACATGGAAGCTAAACACCTTAGCTTTCTCTGTCTATACTATTTATCTCTTATATTCATCTTCCTATCTTTCTACCTACCTCTCCTTATATACATCCCACCATAACTCTCTATATCTACCTCTCCCTTCCTCCATCTCTACTTCTCTCTATCCCCCCTCTCCATTTCTCTCTACCTACCTTTCACCCTATCCCTCCATCATTCCTCCTCTCTCCATTTATATATCTATCTATATCTCTCTTCACCCTCTCTCTCCTATTTATCTCTCTCTCACCTTCCCTCTCTACTTCTCTCTATCTCCACTCACCCTCTCTTTATAAATATTGTTGATGGCCAGAATAACACAACAATAATTAAACATAATATCACTATTCTGCTCTCCTGAAAAAGAGAGAATAATGCATGGATATCTTAACTCCCAAGGTCTTTGTGCTCAGTTCTCAGCTGTGCTAATTTCACTCAGTGGTTGATGTGAACTATAATGTTCAAGGGGCCTGCTAGTGTTGAGCTTGTGGATTGTTCTAAGATCAAGCATGAATTCAAACCTACTTTAACCAGGCTTTTTAAAGAAACAAAAAAAGATAGATCAAAGCTTTGGAACTAAAGAGAATAATAATTCATCCAACTTAACTAGACTTGCTACCTTTCAAGGAATTGCTAAATAAAACTATAGAACAAAATCAACTTGTGATTAACACACAACTTCATTCATTCACAGTGCTAACTTCAACAACAGATTGTAACTTACCATTTAAACAAAACATAAAACAAGATTCCATTCCTTGAAAGCTTCTCAAATCGAATGATTAACTGAAGATGAATACCATTCAGGAAAACAACATGGAGTAGATTTAAATCTGGTTGCTTCTACTATTAGTGAAATAGATAAGCAACAATTAAAAATCTGGTACAATCATTAGTGTACAAAAAACCTATATTTTCACATTGTTTCCATCTATACTAAGAAAACCAGAAGGATACATTACTGCCTTTTGTCAAATCTAACTTCTACTCTATTGCTACTCTTAAGTTTCTCTTACTTATTAGAAAATTACTACTATTCAAAATCTATATCTCTATGTCTCTAAACCTGAAAAACTTTAAAACTCTCAAAGAACCCTTTACAAAGAGGCAAAAAATGTCATATATACAGAATGTACCAAAAAGAATGTGTTGGCCCCTATTTTAGGGTTTACAAAATATCAGTTCCTTATAGGAGGGTCAGCCCTCAGATCTTTTCAGAATGAAATTAATATTGCATTCAATTGCATCCTCTATGTCCACGTCAGTGAAAGATTGCTTCGGGGATGACCTCTAGATCTTTTGCAACTATGGAATTTACTTATGGCCTCTGTGTCCACCTTCAAACTTCCATCAAAATCACCTTGAATGCTCTAAAGCATTATTATTACTGTTGATCATCCTTTGCCAGTAGTGATCCCAACTGTCACTGTGACTCATAGTTTCTTCCTCCTTTCTGCCTGATTCTCGCTTCAGATCTTTCTGTAAGTTGACCATCTCTGGAAGTAGTATCAAAATTTTCATTAGATCTCCACACCAGTGTTCATCGACCTGCTCCATAGCTCATTCACAGAGAAAATCCACACTAGTTGCATTTTGTTGATCCTCCTCACAAGGGTAGTCAATCAGTCAAACTATCTAGGGTTCACCTTTAATTCTCTCTAATTGGTTGAACACATGCCACATAAGATTCTCGGGCAGTCAAAATTTGTTCACATGGAATCACATGTTGGTGAGACAATAATTGTGTCTCCCTGATGTGATCATACCTCCTAGCGGCTATCAAAAAGACATACGAAAGTCGGCAAGACTTCATAGTGAGCGGCCAACATCATATCGATATCCAGAGTGGTCTCTGAGACAATCGCTATTAGCCATACATTACGCCAAACTCAAGATCCTTTGGCGAGCTCATTTCATCTCGAGGAGACCCTACCCTATCGGTGAGACCTTATGCTAAAGGCATAGCCCTTCGTCAAAATATTATCGGGTTGGCAAGACCTTCCCATGTCGGTAGGACATCACATCAATCCCCTCTTCTATCGGCGAGACACCATCGGGTTGGCCAGACATCACAGCGGGTTCCATTAGTCATGATGAAGGTTTTAAAACCATTGGAGAGACCATCACTTGTCGGTGGGACATCATGTCAAGCTCCTCCATTCTCCCCGAGCTCATTCTATTTTGGCAAGACACTCCACAGTCGGCCAGACCTTATGGCGAATATAATTCTTTTCCTGATGTCGTTCCATTTCTGCAAGAGTCCACCCTGTCGGTGAGACTTCATGCCGATGTTATCTCTCCCAGCGAGATATTTCTAATGAAATCCCCTTTTCATCGAGACTCCGACAGATTGGCAAGACCTTATACCAATATCATTTCTTGTTGGTGAGATTAGCTTCCTTCACCGAGACATTACATTGAAGTCAAGCCCTTTTTCCGAGTGCTCATTTTATTTCGAGGAGACTTTGCTTGGTTGGCAAGACCTTTCACTGAGCTCAAAACTTTCACCGAGACACTTTATCAGTCGATGAGACTTCTCTCTGAGGCCTTCATCTTTCAGCAAGACTCTGTCTAGTCAGCAAAACTTTACCCCTTCGGCCAGACATCATGCTGAACTTAAATCTTTCAGTGAGACATCACTCGGTCGGCAAGACTTCATGCCAAACTCAAACCATTATGTTGATGCTGCTTCATCTCAACAAGAGTCCACCCTATTGGTGAGACTTCATCTTGAAGCCACCTCTATTGCCGAGACCTAGCCTCTTTGGCCAGACCTTATGCCGAAGGTATAACCTTTCACCGAGACATCATGGGTCGATAAGACCTTTCATAGAGCACAAATGTTTCAGTGATGCTAACCTTGTGTGCAATCAGTCGGTGAGACTTTAACATGTCAGGGAGACATATGAAAACCCATGATGAATAAAATGTTAAGGCAACTGGTGGATCCCAAATAAATAACACACTGCCAGTCGGCAAGACATCTGGAAGGTCTTGCCGACTCTTGCCTTAGAGGAATTTTATGCTAAATTGGATTGAGGGATGCCTTCCAATAGAGCTCTTTGAGAAAAAATCATCATGTGCATGATTTAACCCTGCAAAAAAAGGTTTCCATTAGTCCTCAGAAGCATATTAAATGTATTATTTTTCACCATTTCACTTAATTTTCAACAAAAAGGAACCCAACTTTAACTGAGGCAAAACCAAAATTAGCAGAAAAAAAACAAACTCAGGAGGAAAACAAAAGAACTCCCAAGACCAAACTAGATAAGCAAAGGGAAAGAAAAGAAAAGCAAAAGAAAGAGGGGGGCCCATTTTGTTCCAGAATAAAATGGGGGACTTCTCCCTTTATCCCTCCCACCATTCCTATCTCTCATTACCTACCTTTCCCTCCCTCTCTCACTCCTTCCCTCTCCCTCCTTCTCTCTCTCTCTCCCTCTCCCTCTCCCTCTCCCTGTATCTCTCTCTCCCTATCTTTGTACCTCTCTCTCATTCCTAAGCACTACTTCTCTCTATCTCCCTTCACCCTATCTCTACCTATCTCTCACTCTATCCCTCCCACATTACCTCTCTCTCCCCTTCCATCTATACTTCTCTCTATATACCCTCACCCTCCCTCTCTCTACCTACCTCTCCCTCTATCCATCTCACCTTACCTCTCTCTATTTTTCTCTACTCTTTATCTTTTATCTCCATCTTCATCTCTTTCTACCTACCTCTACCTATATCCCTCCAAACCTACATTTATATCTCTACCTCTCCATTTCTCCCTCTCTACTTCTCTTTATATCCCTTCCCTTTCTCTTTCTCTACCTACCTCTCACTCTATCCCTCCCTCTTCCCTACCTCTCATTAGATATCTCTCTATATATCTCTTATCTCTCTCCTCTCTACCTCTCTGACCTTCCCTCTCTAATCTTTATCTCCATTCACCCTCTCTCTCTATAGAAAGGTAGAGAGAAACATAGAGGGAGAGGTAGAGAATAAGTATAGATAGAGATAAACTAAGAGATAAAAATATAGAGATATGGGGAGTTAGGAATGGAGAGGGAAATATATAGAGGAAGAGATAAAAGAGATATAGAGGAATATATATATAGAGAGAGAGATAGATATATATATATAGATAGTGATAAATTGATAAATATAGAAATAAAGATAGAGAGGGAGAGATAAAGAGAGGGAGATAAAGGATGGAGGAAGAGTAGGGTATAGAGAGGGGATAGATAGAGAGATAGATGTAGAGAAAAGGAGAGAGGTATGTAGAGAGATAGAGAGAGAAGAAGATGGGGAGAGATAGATCAATATATAAAGGGAGAGGGAGAGAGGCAGAGGTATGATAGAGGGATATATAGAGAGATAAAGAGGGATAGGGAGAGAGATATAGAGATAGGGAGAAAAAGGTAGATAATGATATGAGTAGAATGGTATGGAGTGGAGTCTGATCAGTCTCCAAGTGGGAGATTGTTGTGTTATGGAGACCAATTAGACTCAGATGCAAAATCTTCATATTATTTTCATTAAATAATTTTTTGTACTTATTAAATATTTATGATACACTTGTATCTAAAAGAGGGGTTACAAAAAAATACTAAATGTTGAAAATGACCAGTTACAATTATATAGTATAAAATTAAAAGACAATTGAAAATATTAAATGTAGTTGCCCAAAAGAAAATGTATTGGGTGCATGAGTAATAACCAATGGCCACACTTAATTTTTAATTAATGGGAGATGTGTGGGAGCATATACAAACACTCAATGATGAGTTGTGAGGACAATAGGTCATGAAACATGTTAGCATTAATTTATAGTTCTTTGGTTAGAAAAGTGTAGGAAGAGCCATGGGTACACACAACAAAGGTGTAAAAATCAGTTGTAAAAAAATATGGAAAAACATTGTTGCATGTTGTTGCATGTATTTGAATATCTTTCCATGCCATTGTAAGGGTTAGTGGCTGGGAGATTAATATAATTTGGACCCTCTGTTGGTGGATGTAGCTCAGATTTGGGTGAACCATGTTAAATATTTGTGTTTTTCTTATTGTTGCTATAATTTTATGTGTTCTATTTCTCTATTTTATTGATTAAATCTGCATTTAACTTATAGAAATATGCCTTCCAACCCTAAAATAGAAATGGATAGAGAGAGAATAAATAAGAGGTATAGATAATGAGATATAGATAGAGATAAAGAGATAGGGAGATATAGATGGAGTGGGAAAGAGAGAGATAAAGGATGCGATGAAGAAAAGTAATAGAGAGAGAGGTATAGAGAGGGAGAGAGAGATGGAGAGAGGGGGTATATTGAGACATATAGATAGGGATGGAGAAAGAGACTGTGTGTGTATGAGTGAGAGAGGGATATGGAGATAACTTCATGGAGAGGGAGATTACATAAATAAATAGAGGGAGGGAGTGAAAGGGAGAGAAATAGAGAGAGTAGAGAGATATAGAAAGAGAGTGTGGTATATATTGAGCAAGAGATAGATATAGAAAGAGGAAGAGATATAAAGAGGTATATATAACCTATGAAAGATAGAGGGGAAGAGAAAGGAAGAGATCTAGGTAGAGAGGGAGAGAAAGAGGAGAGATATAGATTGAGGTAGAGTGAGGGAAAGGGGGGAGATATATAGAGAGGGAGAGATAAGGAGAGGTGGGGAGAGAGGGATAGATAGCTAGATAGAAAGAGAGAGAGAGAGGGGAGAGGGAGAGAGATGTTCTCTTAGTTCAACTTGGGAAAAGGTGTGCATAGGATCAAAGACAATAAGGAGGCACCTTCTATGATGATTTATGCATTTTTTACTCTCCTTAGTACAAAATATAGATGTTTTATTATTTATTACTTCTTTAATGTTTCAAGTCTTTTGGGATGATTATTACAAAAGGAGCTCGCACAAAAAAAAAGACTATGTATGCAAGAGTTATGAGCATTTAAATTTTTAAAAATTAAAGAGGAAGCTAAAATCATTATAATTAATTTTTGGTGCACACTCTATTAAAAATATCTTATAAGTTACATATATCTCTAAATTACCTTTCCAATGCTTTTAAAAAAATAAAATTTTGATATGTAACACAAAAGTTATGTGCATTTTACTAGAGTGTGTTTTTTTGGGATTTTTAAAATGGATATCTATTTTTCTAAATTCAAAATGGATCTCCATTTTAAAAACATGAAATTAATGAAAAATAATTGTAGGAAATGGATATTCATTTTGAAAACATAAAATTGACAAAAATAATTGTGGGAAATAGATATCTATTATTAACGAATATCAATCACTAATGAATATCTATTAGTAACAGATATCCATTACTAACAGATATCTATTAGTAAAAAATATCCTTTGCTAATGGATATAGGTTACTAATATATATCCATCACTAACAAATATCTATTCTTAATAGATATCCATCACTAATAGACATCTATTACTAATAGATATCCATTACTAATAGATATCTATTCCTAGGAGATATCCATTACTAATGGATATTATTTTTGGTTTGGTATTACCAAACCCAAAATAAAATTTTATCCAACCCACACAAAAATTCAACTTTATGTTTCATGATTTGGTGACATAAAACCATTTTTTTTATTGCCACATTTTGGCTCAAGGTGATCACACAATAGTGGTTACACTTTCTGGGAGATCCTGATTTTTGCTAAAATCACATATTTTTAGAAAATATAATGATTTAAGCCTTGAAAAGTTCCATTTAAAAGATTCCAATTGAAGAGGGCTTGATCAAACCACCTTAGATCAAACCCCCTTGGATAGAACCTCACAATTTTTAAACAATACCTATAACGGAATCTCCTTTACACCTATCAAAATGCTATAAAAAACCACTTTTGATTTACCTTTTGGGGGATCAAATGAATTCATTTAAAATTTATTTTTTGTATGTATTCCTTATTATAAGGTTCCCAAAACTATAATTTTAAATAAATTTAATTTGATTTTTATATTTATTTTTTATTTCTTGTGAATATAGGTTTTTCACCAAAAATCAAGCTCTCTATTCTTCACATGTGGAAAAATAGTAGATTATCAAAAAAAAAATCTGAAAAAAATCTATGCACTAGATATTGATTTCCTTGATCCAACAAAAAAAAAAGAATTTTGATACATATAATTTTTTTATGTTTTAGCCAGTAAATCATGTCTAAATTATAACTGGTTTGACTTTGAAACTTAATTAATATTTAAGAATATTCAATAAAATTCTTTGAAACCAATTCCATGCACTAGGTATCATAGTTACAAATCTATATTCTAAAAAATTAGAATTATTCTTAGAAAAAAAGTTTTGTGTTAGCCAGTAACACCACTCTTTAAAAATGGTGTTTACTATTAAAAAGTAGTTTTCAAAGGAGATGGAAAAAGAAGTGCAATCTAATTTCAAAATTTTTTGAAAAAAATGTATTTAGAATCTACAGAAAAAATGTCACAAATCACTAGT
Organism: Sequoia sempervirens; assembly: GCA_007258455.2. Classification (NCBI taxonomy): domain Eukaryota; kingdom Viridiplantae; phylum Streptophyta; class Pinopsida; order Cupressales; family Cupressaceae; genus Sequoia; species Sequoia sempervirens. Next base: position 518,463,769 of record VDFB02193867.1, on the reverse strand, counting down.
TTGCATCATCTTCAAATTCCTCATAGTTTAGCTGCTATAGGTGCTCAAAAGTGGAGATTTAGTTAAAAAAATTGTAAATCAATATTGTGGGATCACCCCCCATCATGATCTTGCATATTCCCTACTACAAAATGATACTCCAAGGATTCAAATCAATGATTCAAAATGATGAAACTTATTAAGACAACAAAATTGTAAGGATAAAAGAAACGTAATGCAAGAGGATAATGAGTGTTATGAGAGTGGATGTGAAAAGAAGGGAAGAAGGTTCAATTTTTTTATTTTCAAAGGGAGTTAGGAAATTTGAAGTGGAAAACATTAGGTCCACATTAAAGATCCTCAAACTAGTTTTTTGAATTGAAAAAAGAAAATTTCAAACATGTGGGACACATTTTGATCCTTCACCTAAGGAAGATCAAATATTACAAGAAGGAAAAAAAGATGAACTTATAATAAGTGATTTTATGTGAATTGGAGGAATAATAATTATGATACATGAGATAAATAATGGTAAGGTTACACTACACATGGAGTGGGTGGTAAAATCATTAAATATTTCTAGAAGAGGATTAAAATCACCTAGTAAATGTGAATAGGTCTCACTTAAAAGCTAATGAATATATGGAAAAATGGAAACACAAAAGCATATGGAAAATATAGACTAAAAAAGAGGTTGGAAGGGTAAAAACATTAAATGGGAGTACTAAAATGATCATAAAACATAGTAGAAGGAATTGTAGAGTTATGATTATTCAACTAAGTTATATTTCCTCTAAACAACTAATCACCATATTTTTACACTACATTTTTGAATCCTCATCCCTACATTACTTTCTTAAACTTTTACAATGCTTCTCTTCATACCAAGCACCTATTTATCTTATCTAGTTTCTTCTTTTGGTTAAAACTCTAATGATTTTTCCCATTATTTTATCATCCATTTTTTGCATTTTCCTTTGACCTATACCTGTTTCCTACACTTCACTACTTTGCCACTCTAACCTTTTCTTACCCCTATCCTTTAGGTACCCTAGTCCAATTATAACCTTCACAAAACCATCTTAAAATTTCACAACACACTTTTTCTTCTTACAACCATCAACCTAACCCCTCCTACTACCTTTATGTACCTTTTAATTTTCTACAACACCACTTCACCTCATCCCAACAACTTAGTTATATTTATTATAAACACTTAATTATCATTCATTTAAACTAGATTTTTGACTCATTATTCCTACAACACTTTCCCAAAGTTTAAGAATTCTTCTTTCCTTATATAGCACCCATTTTTAATCCCTTTATTTACCTTTTAAAATAGTTTTAACTCATTACAACACTCAAATTTTTACAAGACTCCTTCACTTTTTTATAACACACTCATACCCATTTCCCAATATTCACTACTTAATCACTTTTACCTCTTCTTGTTGCTATCTCTTACCTCTTATCCTATTAAATATTTCATAATGTCCTCTTAAAATTTCCTAGCACTATTTTTTATTCTTATTAACTCCATTTTTCATCCTACCATTGTGTATACTTCAATCTCAACACCTAAGTCAAATTTCTTTTGAACACCTAATTGTCATACTTTTAAAGTATTTTTTCACATCTTATCCCCACAACATTTTTCTAAACTTTCACAATATTTTTTTTCTTATCGATCAATTATCTATCATATCCCTTTCACAACCTTCTTCAATAGGATTTATTTCATTGTAAAACTACTTTAATTTTTTAGAAGACCCCTCAACTTTATCACAAAATAATCATACCCCCTTTCTACATTTCACTACATCCATTTTTCTCTTCATGCCCTTACACTTATCAAGTCTTATTATAACTTCCACAAAACAAAATTAATATTTTAAAACACTATTTTTTTCTTACAACCATCAACCCCACATAGTAAACAACATTTTGGTACCTTTTTATTTTCTACAATACTAATTTACCTCATCCCAACACCTAATTATCATAGTTCTATAGTATTATTTCAAGTTCCTTATCCGTATAACATTATCTCAAAATTTCATAATACTTTATTTTATTTTCAAGCATCTACTTATCTTATCCCATTTCTTATTTTGTATCTACATATACTATTTTTGTATTATTATGTTTTTATAAAAAAAAATATTTGTCTTTAACATCTACCTCTTTCCTAGTCTTCACTGCATCACTTTTGTCTCTTTTTTTTCCAGCCCTTACCTATATTCCTATTATAACTTTCACAAAACCCTCTTAAAATTTCCTAACACTCTCTTCCTTCTTAAAAATATCAACTGCACCACTCATATTAGTGTTGTGTACTTCAATTATCTACATCTCTTTACCTTATCCTAATACCAAAGTTATCTTTGTTCTAAACACTTAGTTAACATTATTTTACATTATCTTATTTTATTGCTTATACATAAAATATATTCCAAAATTTTCATAGCACTTATTTTATTATTGAGAACCTATTTATCATATCTTGTTTCTTCTTTTTTCTCAAATTATAGTTCTTTTCTACACTATATATCCATCCAAGTCTTATATTTTTATTTAAACTCTACCACTTTTCTACACTTAAATACATGATCAATTTTACCTCCTCTTTCCCCTATTCATTAACTTGAGTCCTTTTATAAATTTCACAATACCATCTTAAAATTTCCCAATAATCTCTTCTCCTTACAATAACCAACCCCATCCATCATACTAAAGCTCTATACCTTTAATTTTCTACAAAATATTTTTAGCTCATACCAACATATAAGTTATATTTCTCCCAAACACCTACTTGAAATAATCTTACACTCTTTTCCATTCCTTTATAATATTTTAAAATTATCATTTTCTTATTAGAAACCTATTTATCTTATCCCCTTTCTTATTTTTATTCAATCTATAATGCTCTTGTACACTATGATTTGATCCAAGTCTTGCATTTGTCTTCAACCTTTGACCCTTTCCTACACTTCATTACTTAATCATATTCATCTCTTCTTTCCCCTAGCCCTTACCTAAAATTATATTATCTTTTTAAATACCCTCTTAAAATTTCCTAACACTTATTTCTTCTTGCAATCATCAACCCCGCCCTCATTTTAACTTTGTGTACTTTTTAATTTTCTATAGCACATCTTTACCTTATATCAAAACCTAAGTTATATTTCTTCTAAACATTTAACTGTGATGATTTTATACTATCTTTTTTACTCATTATCTTTTTTTTTGCTAAAATTAAATAATTATTGTTTTCCTATCAAGTACCCATTTATTTTATCCCCTTCCCTAACATTTTAAACTAGGAATCAGTTCATTATAACACTCACTCAATTTTTCACAAGATCCCTATTAGTTCTTAGCGTTGTAGGTCACAAATCCATAAAATAAGATTATCTCTCAAGTGTCATGGGCTCAAAACATGAGAAGAAAATAAAAAAATATGATTATTTTGGGAAACCATAGGCCAATTACTAACATGGGTAAAACCTCCTTTGCATTTTATTTAAACAATACAAAGGGAGATTCCTTAAGGTGTTGTGAAGAATGTAACTATAGAGAACAAGCATTTA
>VDFB02193867.1:518413516-518460100 GCA_007258455.2 Sequoia sempervirens | reverse complement strand
ACAATCTTATTTGATGTAGCAAATAGATATGATGCACTAGGGTATTAATGACCAAGGTGACTTTATATCCATTGTGTGGACTTTGAATCTACAAATAAATAGTATTCTTGTTCATACCATACATACAAAAACTTTGTTTAAAGTATATAGTTGGGTTGCATTAAAAAGTTTTCAAACCAGTCACATAGAGAGGTATAGAACACCTAACATGCAACTGCTTCATGAATTGTTTCAACACAACTTTCATACACTTAATAAAGCAAGTATTCGCACCCATGGTAGTATTACAAGAATATCTTACAAAAAAAAATTCAAAATGATGCTTAATTTCCCCCATTCCTTCTTCTCTAAATCCTTATGGACATCCTCAAGAGATCCTGGGAATGAGTCAATAAAATAAATCATAAAAATAAGACAACAAAAAGATAAAAAAAAATTTGCAGTATCACTTACCATATCTATTTGAGGTTTCGGGACTATTATTCATTGGTGATCATGTCTATCGTAGAAACATATTCGTTAAGGCATATCTCAAGATGTTGTTGGTGAATTGTCAAAAAGATAGATAGTTGATACTTGGTATTGTTTCTGTCTATTTTTGTGATCAATTCTTTGTGATTGTTTGCTTGAAGGCTCTAGATTTTGATGTTTTCATTGTTTTTTTGTTTTTTTTTCTCAAAGGGTGAGTGCAACAATTTGGTTATTATGGATGAATAGTTTATTGCAACTTTTGATGATGGGATGGGTCTTTTTTTCTTTTTTTTGGTGAGTTTTATGATGCTATTTTTTTAATTTTTAGGGGACTAACCCAGGGCCTTTTGGGCTCATTAAATATAAGCTTTCTCTATGTTGTACACATAGAGGCTTTTAGTTCACTTGGTTTATGAATGTTTTTGACCTTTTTCATTTTATGAATGTTTCTAGATTTTGTATTTTTGACTATTTTTGGATTTTAAATTTTTTGACTAAGTTGAATTAAAGCATGATAGAAACCTAAGGGGACTGACCTACAGTCTTGGGGGATTTTAATTCTTTCCTGCATTGTACACGCAGAGACAACATAGTTCGAGGATATTCCACTTCTGTGTCTAGAGGATATGTTGCAGGAAATTCACTTGAACTAGTTTTAGGGTTCAAGCAAATGTTGATATCTTAGACTATTTGAGTGAAGGAATAATCCAATGATGTTGTTTTGTTTTCGATGTTTTTCAAATGCTTTTGATTTTGTTGTTTTTCAGATGTTTTTTATTTTGTTATTTTTGACCATGATAGGACATTTGAAGATCAAATCTATGACTAGATTTGGGAAGTTTCCCCTAGTTGGAGACAAGACTACTGTCCTCAACCAGTAACAAGCCATGGTTTGATACATGTTTTATGAAATGGACGGGTGGATGTTGTGGATAGTACTGAATCAGGTTTACTAACATCATTTCCTCTTAGAACCCATCCTCTTTTCACTTAATTGATTAAATTAGCCTAGCTATTTAATTAATTGTGTTATTTTCATCTATTAACCTAATTAATTTAATCAAGTTAATTCACCCCTTTTCACGCTAACATTTCATCTCATTAAATTAAATAAATAAAAATATTTAATTTAATTTCCTAAGTCATATTATTTAATTAAATATAATTTTATCTCTTCCCCATTCATTAAATCATTTAATTTAATGAATATCACTTTAATTCTTCAAATTCCCTAATTGTGCAATTAAACCTTGTTTGATTAACAATTAAACTAATTTTCCTCTAAATAGAGAATATTCCCATGGAATATTCCTTCTCATTTTTGCACAATTAAAACTTTCTTTTAATTTGCAAAATACCTTTATCCTCACCCATGGGAATATTCCAAAGAATATTTTATCTCCTCCAATCAACTCACTTGGATTCTTGAGCAAGCTAAACTTTTAACCTTTTGAACAAGTCACCTTTAACCTATGTGAGTAGGTCAAAAGTGTGTCTGATTGGAGCAAATGTGAGCCCTTGATTAATTTCCCATTTTGCATTCTCATCCATTGATGAGAATCCATGATCCATGCCTCTTTTTTTCCTCCATCCTTGACTATTGATTATCTTTTTCAATCTCAACCCTCCATTTCTCATTTGTTTTCCTATAAATAGGACACTATTTGGAGACAAATGAATCCATCTTTGAATTACAAAGTCGTGATGTTGAATTCACTCACACTCACACTCTCAATCTACTCACTTTTAGCTTAATTTAGTTCATTTGAGTTGCATAATAGCTTAAGACATCCATTAATGGATTCCTTGCATCCATCATAGTTTGTTTATAAATTAGGGTTTCCATATTTTAGCTTAGCGTGAGCTTAGATTAGCTTAGAAATTACATAAATAGATCAATATTAGTATAAAATCATTTTAATTTAGCTTGCATCATGTTTAATTTAGCATAAATCAAGTTTTCATCCACTTATCACAATGGTTTCAACAATTCTCTTCAATAGAATTGTTTGAAATAGGCTCACTAATCATGGGATTGGGAAAGGGTCATTGTTCCACATCAACATGACACCAATTCCAAAACAGGATAAGTTTCAAATGGGTTAGAGTAGGAATTTAACTATTTTAGTAGATTGTAATTTTTAGTTTCAATAAATTCTTAGTTTAACTTTCTATGTGAATGATCTTGTTTGTGATTGAGGTTTATTGGCTAAGTTATGCTTCGATTCATCATGGACCAAGCATAGTCGACTCACACTGACAATCTCGGTCCACATTATGGTGCTAGAAGGAGGGAAAACTATTAATTTAATCATTTTTTAGCTTGAATTTTGTTCATTTTATCTTTATGTAGGATAGAGCAATGCAAAAATCAAATACAATGACACACTTTGAAAAGCATTGCCATATAGCGATGTTGTCCCAATTTGAAACAATGGCGTTGATTAAATGCACTAGCACTAATTTAAAATATGGCAACAATAATTTAATATAGAGGTATCGAATATTTTAAATGGCGACACCCCAAATTCACCAGAGTGACACCCAACAAAATATCGATGCTATTGTGCTCTCTGTTTCTATTACAGAGCGACACCCAAATTCACCATAGCGACGCCCAAATTTCAAACCGCAATGCTATCATGTGTAGTGACGCCCAACTCAGATAAGAAGTCTTATGATCAATTTTCAGCATGTGCTTTAATTTTTTTGAGTTTATTTGAATGCTAACATGTCACTGACTTCTCGTTTTTTCTTTTTAGACTAACTAGTTTTGTAGATTTGGAGAAAAAAGTAGGAAAAAATTACCCCAACTTGTTGGGGTCATAACTTTCTACTCGTTGCTTGGAATTCAAACCCATTTGCACCATTGGAAAGCTCTTCAAGAGTACTAATTCAGTCCCTAAAAATCCAATTCCTATGACATTCCATTTTCAATGACTGATGCAAGTTTCGATCCCAAATTCCACTCTAAAGGCCTCCAAAATTGCGATTTACTACATCATAGAAAAATTGAAACAATTGAAAATTTTTATTTTTATTTTTTCTTGGTTTTGGTTATTGTAATAGTGTTTTGACACTTGTGGGGAAATTATAACCCATCATATGTTGCTTTGTTTTATATTTTAAGACCACTAAATTTCCATTGGTTTTTAAAACTTACAATCTTAGGACCAACTAGCTTTCAATTGGGCTTAAAATTCATTTTCATAGTTGGTTAAAACTAAACCCTCACATCATAATTTTACTTTGGGATTAAAATTGAACAAGGCAACCTAACATTTCATTTGGTGCTTAAAATGAACTCATCACTACTTTGAGGGGTTGAAATTTATAACTATTTGCTATGTTTTATGATTTACACTTTTGTTATTGAATGCGCATGCAATTCTCTCATGCCATCTGGTGACCTTGAGAAACAGAAAAATTCCTTAAGACTTTTTTATAATCACCTACATCTTTCAATTTTGATTAAAACTAAACCCCCTTGCGAGTATGAGAAAATGCATAGCGTGTGTTCTCTCTTTGTTCATACAAATGAAGATGATTCAACTACGAATGTATTTCCTTGCTATGTTTTATCCTTAGAGGGCCTACCTTCATTTTTTGAAAGGAGGGAATGACCCAAGCAGTAATGAGCTAAATCCAAGCTCTTCCAAACCATTATATAAATGTGTGGTTTCAATGAAAATTGTGATAAATGGGAAGCGATACATGATATCTCTCCCCTAGTATCTTTATGATGTGTAAAATCCTTGTTCTAAGGGTTGGGAGACCTCTTGACGGAGTTTATCATTGTACCCCCTAAACTGGAAGCCCTTATTACAAACCCTTGTTTAGAAGACAAAAATCCTTAATACTTGTTGGTGCAAGAATAGTCATTCTAAAGCCACCCCACATTTGTACTATTTAATTGTAGAAATAGAAAAATCCTTTTGATCTCTAGATTTTAAGGATTTTGAAATTTGGTGGTCTTGAGAAGTGTGTGTCGTGGAGGGGAGCCAGTGTCGCCAAATCTCTAATTGTTCACATTGTTTAGTGTTTGGAGAAATCCGAGTGGGGATTCAACAAGTATAGCCATTTCAAACCCACGATTGTGAATGATTGTGAGTTAGTTTAATACTTTGCTTGGTTGCAAAATGATACAAAAAAAACATCCACTATCTTCCTCAAAATTTTAAACACTTTGGCCTAAATATGGATACCTCTTGAAAATATGCTTGATATTGCTACTTGTCCTAAGGATTTCTATCCTTAGAGATTTTTGAATATCTTGACTTATGTCTTAATCCATACTTTCCAAAGACAACATAGGAAATTATGTCTTCAACCTCATGATTTTCACAAAATGTACATTGTGAAAGTTATGATGTTTTTGACATAAACATTTAGTATGAAAACATAACCAAGACAAGTGTTTGTGGTAAAAATAACCTCATTAATCCAAGATTAAATCAAATGAACACCCCACATTGATGTATGGTCAAATCGTTGACTCCCCGAACACAATAAAATTGAGACAAGGAAAAACACTACAAACATTGAGTCCAAAATCATTGAGTTCCATTATCCAAAATAATTGATTCTCTCTTTGCAAAAGTCATTGGGTCCTATTTCCAAAATCATTTGAATCCTATTTTACCAAAATAATTGAGTTCTTGGAGTTATTATCACTATAGAATTTTTCTCACTACCTTGGTCTTGGAAAATAAATTTTCACTCTAGGTCAACATTGGGTCAACCATTTCACTCACCCCTCTATCAAATTTCATCCTTCACTTCACCAAACTTTGCAAAAATTTTGAATACACCAAACACTTTTTTACTTGGACATCAATCAACCCAAACCCTAACTTAGCCACTTTGTATGTGAAATGAATCCTTTTCCATGCACTTAGTTAATATAGTTATCATCTTTGAACTAGTTTATCTTGAGGGTCACAAGTCTACCCTAAAGATTTCCAACTTCATAAAAATCCTTTATCCAAACATCAAAAGATCCAACTTCTAGTAAAAAGTGTTGTCCCAAAACGTTTTCAAAGATCACTTTTCGCATCATCCACATTTTCATCTCCCATTATCATCATTGCTCCAAAAAGACTTAGAGCATCCCTTCTACCTAGATTTGAGTCAACTAGAGAGTTAAAACATTATAAATCTCAACACACCTCTCCCATCATTGACCCACAATCTATGGTAACAACAAGATCACAACACAAGATAATCATGGAGAAAACCAAAGTATTATCTACCATCAGTGATCCAAATCCTCAAGAATTTGGTATGAGAAGTCATGTTACCCCATCGAAACAACCCTTGCCTCCATCAGTACCATATAAGATAGAAGACATAATGAACAACCCATTTGGACTTACTAGAGAAGAAATCATGGAACATAAAGCCTTAGAAAATGTGGCTCCAATTTCCCCATCTTTTGTTGAATAATCATTGACATAAGGCTTGACTTCATCTACAATTCAACCAACTCCATCCCTTGTGCTATGTCAACCCTTAACATTGAGTCTTGCAACTCAACTAGGAACCAACCTTGGTCTCACTTCATGTCTAGGAACAAACACAACTTTAGGTATTCACAAAATGACCATTCCATTAACCACCAACCTTCCCCAAGATACAAGTTGGATACCAACCTTTGCAAAAATACTTACATTCCATGATGCCACAACAATCTTGATATTTTGAGTGCAACCATATTCATCCATCATCACAAATACCCCAAGTATGCCTAATGTTACCCAAGGTAATGTGAACCAAGTGCCTCAAGTGGGACAACAAATGAAAGTTAACACTCTCATGCAAATTCAACCCTTGACAAGTGATTCCAACAACCCCATTGACACATCAAAACAAGTGGTTACCCAAGCTACTCAAGTCAATCCATAATCCACGTCAAACCCATCTATCATTGACCCAAATCAAAACAACACCTTGGTTATGAATCCCATCAACCAAGGTAATACCTTGATCCCACCTCAAATACAACAAGGAAATCCTCAAGAAATTGGTTGAGGAAACCTTTTTAATCAATGGAATAAAGGTCCTAATATGTGATTACCATTGCAATATCCAATGGAATCATCTTTCCCCATAGTCCATCTCACCATGAAAAATCAAATGGGACCTCAAACTTACATTCCTCCATCTCAATCCATCATCTTGCAAGGAATGTTGAACCAAGAAAACCCCCAACTTCTCATCAACAATCCACAACCCACACAAAACATCAACACCCAAAACCTATCGCAAATGTCCCAACCACTAATTGACTATACATTACAAACACATTCCTTAGCTTTACAAAAAACACAACATGCTTACTAGAAAGTAGTCCAACAACAATAACAACATCAAGCAGCCTTAGAAACACAACAAAAACAACAAAAAAACCAACAAGAAGTAGCCTTAGTAGTGCAACAACAAGCCCAACAAGTAGCCTTAGTGGTGCAACAATAACAACATGCCCATCAAGCATCCTTAGCAGCACAAAAACAATAGGCTTATTAGCAAGCCATCCAACAAAAGCAACAATAGTAATTGGCCTTAGTAGCACAACAACATCATGTAGCCTTAGAAGCATAACAACAAAAACAACAAGATCAAAAATCCACCTTAGTAGCACAATAGTAGCAACAACAACAAGCAGCCCTAGTAGTGAAACAATCCCAATATTATGCCCAACAACAACAATTGATCGAGTAACAACAAGGTTTCCACTATAACCCTCAATAGAACATCATCAATCCAAACATGTTAGGAACATATACACCCACATAATCATCACCTTATCCTACACCGCCATATACACCATGCAACACCTTATCATATCAAAATCCCACATACAACTCATTTTTCATCCCACAATACACAACATATGTTCCTCCACCAAACCCACAAGATGATCTAGCATCACAACTTAAGGTGTTGTCACAAGAAATGTAGGAGCTTCAGATGGGAAAGACAAAGAAGACCCATACATAGAACTTATGTCCCTATCCATTCAATCAAAACATCATAATGGTATCATTCCCTCCTAGCTTTGAAATCCTCAAATTCGATAAATACAAAGGGATGGGAAATCTTGTAGACCAAATCAAAGAATTCAATGTCATGTGTATGGAGGTTTCCTTCAATGATTCCTACTTAATGCATCTCTTTCCATGAAGTTTGATAGGCCCGACGATGGACTGGTTTTCTCAATTACCTCTAGGTATTAAAAATTTCCAAGAAATCACAAATAAATTCATCGATCACTTCTCCTTTAATCTTGACATGGACGTAAGCCTAGAAGAGTTGTACAATCTTTGATAGAACAAGGGAGAATATTTTTCCAATTTCCTGCAATGGTGGAGACAAGAGCTAGTAAGAGAAATTCCCCAATTCCCGATGAACAAGTGAGCATTATTATAGCAAATCTAGACCCTGATATGTCTTTCCACTTGAATATGCAATGCATCACATCTTTTGACAAGCTTTTCCCTAGAGCCCTTAACATCAAGAGAGCCCTAATCTCACAAGGAAACACACAAGTGTATAAAGACAACCTCCCATCTACTAGTTTTAATGACAAGCCCCACTATTAGGCCAAGAACAAGAATGCTACTAGTGATGGTGTTGTTGATGCAAAGGTGGTCTTAACTAATCCTAGAGAAGAAAAAAACCAAACGATGAATACAAAACAACCATACACATCATTTTCAAATAATCAGACAATCAATTTTGCAAATACTCAATGGAGATAATAGAGAACAAACAATGCTCCTAAGTGACAATTCACTCTCTTAGGTGAACCTATGGAAGACATGTTAAAGAGGTTGATATAGTCTAACCTTATCACACTCCCAGATTCCTCAAACTATCAAGAGCCAGAAATCAAACCTCATAGCTATAGAGAAGATCAATTTTGTGAATTTCACCGATACAAATGTCATAGCACACAAAATTATTTTAGGCTAAAAATCTAATAGAGGATCTTATTGAACAAAGAGACATTGAGGTCAATCAAAAATCTGGGAATGAAAATCTAAAAATTTACATGAACCTTATGCTTGATCATGGAAAAACAAAAGGTTCAACAAAGGCCCATGAACTTCAAACAATACCCAGGATACCACATTGGGACATGTTTACGCTGTTTATGAGGAATCAGATATGTATCAAGATACTATTTTAAAATAAAGTCCAAACCCATCAATAATGTTTATCACTATTTTATATCATAATGACATCAAGTGGATATCATATTGTGATATCTCTCCCACATATGACTCAATGATCTTGGGCATGTTCAAGAAGTTCCAAATGAGCCAAAAATATCCCTTATTGCACCCATACCCACAAAATGTTGTGAAGAGTATTTTACCGATGATATATCATCCACCCAAGGATCATGTCAGGAGGAGGCTCTTGAGGATAACAAAAGTTACTCTAAATCAATTCAAGATCAAGAATACCTATCCCCATTGTTTTAAAAAGAACTAAGGGACATCTTCCAAGCCATTTTAAACTCCAAAGATGTCCTTGATATCAATCTTGAGATGTTTCTTTCAGATGAACATATATACATTCTTCATCAAAAACATGAGTCTCCCACTCTTGATATTCCTACATAAGAGCAAGCAGTAGTCGAGATTATTAATTTTTACAGTGATTGTGAATCATCAAAATCTTTTGAATCAATACCGACATTTTTTGAAATAGTATCAACAGATAATGATTTCATAGAATCAAAGAAAATAGTTCATGAGTGAGCAACAGTCAAGATTATTGATTCTTACAGTGATTGTGCATCATTGACATCTTTTGAATCAGCATCAACATCTTTTGAAATGGTATCAATAGATAATGATGTCATGGAATTAGAGAAAATAGTTCATATTCCTAAACAACAAGAACCCATAGCAATATCATGTGTTCATGAAAATTCATATTCAGTGGCTATGGATAATAGGATACATTATTAGGGAAAAGGATTAGGTATTGATAATAACTTCACAATATTGGGGGTAATATTTTCTACAACAAATATCAACATATGGGGCATGAAGGATCCTTATGATGAAAATAATGTCAACTCTATGACTAGTCAAATATTGAGTTGGAATTCACCCATCATCTCATATGCAAATTGGAACCAACGTAAAAAGAAGAATTCCTATCAAATAAAGGTGAAGATCATCAAAGAAAATGAAGCAATAAAGCAAAAAGGACATGTCAAATACAAATGGATACCAAAGAAAAATAAAGAAAATCATCCCTCAAAAACTCCATTAGTCAAAGAAACTATGGGGAAAAATAAAAAAGGGAAAGGTATCCATTAAAAGAGTCCTCAAATACAAAAGTGAGCTTCTAAAGCAAGGAACAATGTATAATTAGTGGTTGGTCCTAATCCCACAAAAACCTCCATTCCCACCCATCATTGCTCATTTTCCTATACTATAGAAAAAAGGAAACTTGCTTGATTTGGGGAATAATTGATGATAGAATGGACTTAATAAGGCCTTGATTTGGTGTTGTAAGGTGTTTTCCACATCCACACTAGGTCTTGGACCCTTTCAAATGCATTTAATGATGTCTTGTAAAGGTGTTGTAAAGGACTTTCATGCTTTTCTAGACTTAATAAACCCATGGTCACTTAATTCAATATTATAAAATGTATTTAAATGAATCCTCACATCAATCTAGAAGGCTTGTAAAATAAAATTAATGTAAATCTAGTGTTGTAATGTGTCTTGCACATTCACATTGGATGTTGTGCCTTCCTAGGCTAAGTGGACCTCATTCTAATGTTGTAAAGTGTATATAATCATACTTTCACAATGAATTTTGTGTCCCAAGCCCTAGTTGATCTTCACATCACCACTAATAGGCCCCTATTACCCCATATCGTGCATCTTGAGGAAATATTTGGTGAAATACCTGACTAAATCATCATATAAACCTTATTTCCCTACTTCCTAGCATCCTAGCTATTACATGGGCTCCACTAGGACCAATTCACCACCTATGGTGAATGAGTCCCTACCAAGTGGGTCTGATTCACCCAAGGTGGCAAATGTGTCCCATTTGGGCCAATTTTGACCTTTGAGTAAGAAAAAATAAAATTTAAGTTTATTATTTTTACATATTGGACTTAGGGATCCAATTTATGGGTGAATAGGATGGATTTCCTATAAAATCAAGTCTCTAATCCCTAATTCATAATCTCTTAACTCATTCACAACTCATTCATCATCCATCTTCTTTCTCAAGCTAAGCAAGTTAGGGTTTCATCATTGCAAGTTATCAAGATAGCTTTCTAAGACATTCAAGGGTAGATTCTTCATCTTTCATTGCAGAAATTCAAGATCAATCATCATGGAAAGGTAATTACTCCATTACTACATGATTCATTACATTCTTTCTCTATTTTGGTTTAATTACCTAAAATGGGTTCGACCAAGGCAAACCCCCATGCCCTAACATCCAATATTTCTCTTTCTTGTCTTATGTGATTACATATTTAGGCATCTTAGAAGCTTATAAATAATTGAAGATTGCATTCCAAATTTTTTCAAGTCATCCCTTCATTGGATAGGTCAAAATACCCACAAAAAGTCACCTTCAAGCCTGAATATGATAGTTTCATAACCAAACACCTAGAGAGGTAGAAAGTGTAGACTGAAGGCTCCTATTTACACCTTTGAATCTTCAAAAATTCAAAAGTGGACTCATTCTCCATAGGTGGCGAGTGAGTCCCACTTCCAGGCATGTTTTGGGTTTTTTGCATTTTTTGACACCCATTTGTTCGAAATGGGTTCTGAAACAATTTCACAACAGTGGGACTAATTCACCTAGAATGGAGAATGAGTCCCACCAAGCCTAAAAATTAGTATTATCAGAATTCTAGATGCCATTTCAAGTCTCCATTAAGTTTACAGGTGCACTTCTTTAGTTTCATTCAATACTATTGTAGTTTACTTTCATTTCTAGGTGTTTTTACATTACACAATATGTTTTCAAACATGTATTTCTTAGGTTTTTCATTAATGATCAATCATTTTATCAATTATTTGCATTTATATCATTTCATTTAGTCATAATTTCATCATACTTGCATTAGTTTGAGTAAACCACCTAGATTTTGGGTGTGGGATCTATCTCTTTCCATTAGGTGAAAGACCCTAATTTATCATAACATCCCAAATCCCCTAAAATCTGTGGTTCATTTGGGTGAACCTGCTTTTAAAATAATTTATTTTTTGAATAGGAGTCCATCATCATCCTAGCAATAGTTTTCATGCATTAGATTTTGCATTGTTTTGCATTCTAGGGTTCCAAAAACTTGCATTAGTGAAAAGGTCATTTAGGTTACATTTTTGCATATAATTTTCTTAAAATTTTCTAAAATTCTGCATCTCCAACTTAGGTTTGCATCGTAAAACATCAAACACATAAAAAACAATTCAAATTTTTTGAAAATTTTGCAAAAAACTATTATTGGGACTCATTCGCTATGCTAGGTGAATTGGTCCTTGTCTAGATTTTTGACTGTTTGTTACAACATCAAAAACCTCATTTATGTGCTTCTTAAGCCTCCTAGTATCATATAGTATAATTCTAGAAAGTTTCATAAACATTTGTTTTATGCATCTAGCTCAAAAACATCAATTTAGGGTAGTCATTTTTGAAATCATTTCAATCACAAGCATCATTAGATATGAAAATGTTTACATTTCTAAAATTTTGCATAACATTGATAAAAGTACTTTTCACTTTTTCTTACACAATATTTCTATTCATAAAACTTTGTATAAGTTTGATAAAATTACTTTCCATTCTTGCATATACATTGTTTACATTCTTAAGGTGTTGCATACATTGGATAAAAGTGTTTTGTATCTTTGCGTATACATTGTTCATATTGCTAAAACATTGCATGAAATGTTTACATGTGCTTTTCATTCTTATTCAAAAAATGCTAGTACCTTACATATTTAGACATGTTAAGAAACATTTCCTATGCCATCCCTATGAGAGTTTTTTAGTGAAAGAGACTACAACTTGGGCCATTCCTAATGATCATACTTGTTCTTCTCATAATATCTCTCGTCATGGTGATGAAGATATTTTAGTAGAAGAATCAACTAATGAGAGTTTTGAGAATCCTATTTGTTTATCTCCTTTTACCTCTCTTAGTGGACAATCCATTTACACTCAACATAACACAACCTTAGATGATCATGAAACTATAATTTCTTCTTCTCCTAGTATTTCTCATTGTTGTGAAGATGATACTTTGATAATAGAAAAATTATTCCATGAAGGTCATGAGAATATTGGTTGTCCCCCTTCACCTAACAAATCCCTTCTTGGTCAAGACAATTCAACCATTGATCATTCTCATACTTGTGATGAAGTCCTTTTTGAAGAACCAACCTTAGAATGTCAAGAAAATTTGATTTCTCGTTCTCCTCAAATCCCTCCTCCTAGGAAGGATATCATGATGCAAGAAAAGAATACCAATAATGACATATACTATCACTTGCTAAGGGATATTAACATTATTCAACCTTAACTCATCCCCCCTTCACATAAACCTCCAACTCAAAATAAACCCAAACTCATCCTCTACCCACCTCAAAATAATGTATCGCAACAACAGAGTTATAATATCATTGCTCATACATATAACACTCAAAATAATCCACAACTTCCACAACCAACCCCAACACCCTTACCTTTTCCTGATCCTATCCCATCTAACCCCATCTTACTAGGTCTTCCTACTGGAAAGGAGTACAATCTTGTTGAATAACTAAAGAATACTCCTACAAAAATCTCATTATGGGACCTTATTCAAGCCTCCCCTCACTATCACAACATGATCCAATCAGCCTTGCAACAATATCATTGCTCATACATATAACACTCAAAATAATCCACAACTTCCACAACCAACCCCAACACCCTTACCTTTTCCTGATCCTATCCCATCTAACCCTATCTTACTAGGTCTTCCTACTGGAAAGGAGTACAATCTTGTTGAATAACTAAAGAATACTCCTACAAAAATCTCATTATGGGACCTTATTCAAGCCTCCCCTCACTATCACAACATGATCCAATCAGCCTTGCAACAAGTTCCTGTACCTTCTAACACGCAACCAACTAACATAGTAGGCATGATTCATGCCATAAATGCTAACATTGTTTTCCACCAAAGTGAGCTTCCTCCTTTGGAAGTGCAAAAACAAAATGAACCTAAGTTTATGATTATCGCTCAATACAAATGAAAAGGGATTAAGAGAACTCTTGTGGATACTATTTCCAGTCTTAATGTATGTGGAGTGAATCTTCTCAATAGACTTGGTGTCAATAAATCAAACATTTGACCTGATCCTTTATCCATCAAGGGATTTGACAATATAAGCAAACAACCACTTGGTGTGATCACGTTACCTCTTATAGTTGGAGTGGCCACATTGGAAGCACCAATCCATGTATGCCTAATAATCTTGCATCTAACCTTCTCTTAGGTAGACCATGGATTCATGCAATGAATGGTGTGCCTTTTACTCTTCATCAAAAAATGAAATACATCTATAACAACAAAGTGTACACAATTGAAGCTAACCCTCATCCAAATAGCTGTTTAAACATTGAGAAAAACACATAGAATCCCTTGAACACATTAACACCAACCACACAAGTGGACCCCATCCAACATCTAGAACCAGTTTCGAAGCCCTTAGATGATGATTGGGTTTCCTTAGACTTCACACCCACCTCCTTTAGAGAATACTAGATCATACATAGAGACTCTAGCGAGGGAAAAGAAACCACAATTTTGTCAACACAAAATTTGGACAACCCTTCACAAGCATCCACCTCAACCACTTTAGAACAACAGACATGGTTACACAACAACCTTTGATGAACTTAATCATGAAAAACAACCAACTTCAAAAGAAATGAAAAAAATTTACGGATGTGGTTATGAGATTATGAAACATCTTGGATATAGTGGAAAAGGATGTGGTGCTTGAGAACAAGGTATCCACAACCCTATAGAGCCTAACACACAACAAATGACTCATGGTATTGGTTATTGTCCTTTGATCAAGGTAAACAAACCTTCACTCAACATCAACAATCTCACACAACATACTCCTAAATCAACCTTAACCATCATCCATCTTGAACTCATCAACACTAGTGGTCTTGAAAATCATCCTTTACAAAACATGAAACAAACAAATACACCTTCACTTAATCTCAATGTCATCTTTCAAAATGTTCATGATTTGAATTCATTAGATTTTATACCCTCCTATAATGGAGAGAACAAAATCTCACAATCTAAAGAGTCTTGTGTAGATATGACAACTAATACTAAGCAAGGGATATATTTTTCAAAAACCATAGGACCACCTTCTACCATTGATCAAGAGGGTATCTTGTTGAGACTCCTCCAAGATCACTTGATATCTCTTCCTCCAAGAACTCATAAGAAATGCTATTACAAGACTTCATTTTGTGCCTATCATAGAGTTCATGGTCACTCCACAAATGAATGTCAAGCTTTGAATAGTAAAATACATCTTAAGGAGTTTGGTATGCTTCCCTATGTGGGGGAACTTAATTCCTCGATACCAATTTTCACTCTACCATTCATCTCATCAATCATTTCGTCTCACCCTTGTTCTACACTAAGTGGGGGAAAGGGGTTAGACAACCTTTTCCTCGTATGTCACTTGTCATTGCCTCCTTTGTCTCTTCATTAACCTTTCATGAAAATATAAGAGCAAGCTTGGGATGTGGACGACATGCCTTAAGTTGGCTCGCATGTGACATACTTCCCCTTTTCATGGTGTAGCGTCTTGAAAACATATGACTTGGCATAGGGATTTTTGAGTAAGATCTCATGACCTCTTCTAATTTAAATAAATTGCTCTCAATACTGGTGTTTGCAACCTCTTTAAAGTGGGGACAGATATCACCACTCACATCTCATTGTGTGATTTTCATTTTCTTGCGATTCCCTCTCATGGACACATTTGGCATAATGTTCCCCATGATGAGACCTTTCCCTTGTCCTCTCTTGGAAACTAGATGAGACTATTTTCACTTATCCTCTCTTGGAGACATTAAGCATGATGTTCCCTAAGATGAGACATTACATGAATTAAGAAAAATTTCTTTGAATAGTCATTGCACTATTTTGCATTAACAATGTCTAAGAGTGTCAAGCATACAAAGTTTTTCTTACCTTATAGAGATCGAAGATCATTTGTGTGGCACCTTCTTGAAGTTATTAGGAGGTATAACTTTGGTATGATTGAGCAGGAATCCCATTTTGAGGCATGACTTTCCCCATAGCCACCTATGTGTTTGTGAGTACATACCAACCAAGCATATGTTTCTCACCTTTTGGGCCTTCTCACCCAACGGACAACCAAGAGTTTTGTTGCCCCAAAGTGATTATGCATATTCTTTTTGGAAAAACAACCTAGATCTGATCCACAACTAGCTAGAAAAATGATTGAAGCTTGATCCACCCTAAAATTTTCATCTTTCTCGTTCTTTCCATTGCATGATTATGTATCTTGATACTTTGACTTAGGATCTTGGATCTTGGGGGGCTTGATTGCCTTCTTGATCTTTTTCATTCTTTTTCATATGCATTTGTACCCTTGGATCTCTCTTGAATGTCTACTTTACTGTGAGATTGAACTAAGTTCATCCTCACTAAAGTGGGGGATAAATGTACTATAGAAAAAAGAAAATTTTCTTGATTTTGGGAATAATTGATGATAGACTGGACTTAATAAGGCCTTGATTTGGTGTTGTGAGGTGTTTTTCACATCTACACTAGGTCTTGAACCCTTTCAAATACATTTAATGATGTCTTGTAAAGGTGTTGTAAAGGAATTTCATGCTTTTATAGACTTAATAAACCCATGTTGCCTTAATTCAACATTATAAAATGTATTTAAATGCATCCTCACATCGATCTAGAAGGCTTGTAAAAAAACTTAATGTAAATCTAGTGTTGTAATGTGTCTTGCACATTCACATTGGATGTTGTGCCTTCCTAGGCTAAGTGGACCTCATTCTAATGTTGTAAAGTGTATTTAATCACACTTTCACATTGAATTTTGTGTCCAAAGCCCTAATTGATCTTCAAATCATGACTAATAGGACCCTATTACCCCATATTGTGCATCTTGAGGCAATATTTGGTGAAATACCTAGCTAAGTCATCATATAAAACTTATTTTCCTACTTCCTAGCATTGTAGCTGTCAAATGGGCCCCAATTGGGACTAATTTTCCACCTATGGTGAATGACTCCCTGACAGGTGGGGCTGATTTGCCCAAGGTGGCGAATGAGTCCCATTTGGGCCAATTTTGACCTTTAAGCACAAAAATATGAAATTTAAGTTTATTATTTTTATATGTTGGCCTTAGGGATCCAATTTATGAGTGAATAAGATGGATTGCCTATAAAATCAAGTATCTAATCCCTAATTAATAATCTCTTAACTCATTCACAACTCATTCATCATCCATCTTCTTTCTCAAGCTAAGCAAGTTAGGGTTTTATCATTGCAAGTTATCAAGATAGCTTCCTAAGACATTCAAGGGAAGATTCTTTATCTTTTGTTGCAGAAATCTAAGATCAATCATCATGGAAATGTAATTACTCCATTACTACATGTGTCATTACATTCTTTCTCTATTTTGGTTTAATTACCTAAAAGGTGTTTGACCAAGGCAAACCCCCATACCCTAACATCCAACATTTATCTTTCTTGTCTTGTGTGTTTACAGATTTAAGAATCTTAGAAGATTATAAATCATTGAAGATTGCATTGCAAAGTTTTTCAAGTCATCCCTTCATTGGATAGGTCAAAATACCCACAAAAATTCAGCTTCATGCCTGAATCCAAAAATTTCAAAACCAAACACTTGGAGAGCAAAAAAGTGCAAACTGAAGGCTCCTGTTTCCACCTTTGAATCTTCAGAAATTCAAAAGTGGACTCATTCACCATGGGTGGAAAATGAGTCCCACTTCTATGCCTATTTTGGGTTTTCTACATTTTTGGACGTTCATTTGTTCGAAATAGGTTTCAGAACAGTTTCACAACACTGGGACTAATTCACCCACAATGGCGAATGAGTCCCACCAGGCCTAAAAATTAGGATTAGTAGCATTCCAAATGCCATTTCAAGTCTCCAACAAGTTTACAGGTGCACTTCTTCAGTTTCATTCAATATTGTTGTAGTTTACTTTCATTTCTAGGTATTTTTACATTACACAATGTGTTTTCAAACAACATGTATTTCTTAGGTTTTGCATTAATAATCAATCAATTCTATCAATTAGCTACATTTAAATCATTTCATTTAGTCACAATTTCATCATAATTGCATTATTTTGAGTGAACCACCTAGATTTTGGGTGTGGGATCTATCTCTTTCCATTAGGTGAAAACCCTAATTAAGCAAAAGAGTCATAAAATTCCTAATCCCCTAAAATCTATGGTTTAATTCCCAAGTTTGGAGAGTGAGAGGTTCCAAAATATTGAACAATTCATCTCATATTCCTTCATACATGTCACCATCCACTCCATTCATAATATCCAATTCTTGCATCGACTATGTGTTGGTAGCTACTCTTCATCATAATGATTCTGAAGGAACTTGATCACAATGTACACACATAGACAAGGTTAATTCTGGTATCCACGAGGCAGATCAGAGTTCTTCAAGGTTGCATTAAAGTGCTTGTATCTTAACAAAACAACTTCAGGTAGGATACCGCTGACACATTATGACAATGGCCTCTACATTAGTGCCACCAAGTGGTTCAACATGAGGGTAAAATTTCCAAAAAATTAAAAAGTCAAGAAAATAGTAAAAATAAAAATCATCCTCTAGTGAAAACCACTATGGTGGCTCTTTGGGAAAGTACTATGATGAAAGCTTGGCAAACAAGTGTCAAGATTAGAATCGAGCATCTATATGATCCTCCTCAAAAAGAAGCATCTCATCCTTGTCATGATAAATCCAATATTCCCTCCATCCATCCAATCCAACTTTATCTAGATATTCCACTTTACCTTGATCTTGACAAAGATTTGGCATATATTTCAACTCTACTCATGGAAGACTTTTGACAAGATATTTACCATTTTATCTCATGAAGTCCCATAGCCCATATCTAACATGCATGCTAAAACTCTATCAAACTCTTCACATATACATTACCTATCTTGGTTATCCATTGTATTATGAAGAATTGCTAGACACTAGGGGCAGGTTATTGCTCTCTTGTTTTCAAATAACTCTTGATCCATGTTTTATATCTCACAATGTGATCTAGGTATCATTTTCCTCAAAATCTCATTGAAAATACCAAAAACATTTGTAAAAAAATCATCAAAAAATAAAAAAACATTTACCAAATCTTGTACAACTAAAATCCAAAAACATTTAGAAAATTATGAAGTCAAAATCCAAAACATCCAAAACACATCAAAATACTTAAAAAGGTTGAACATCAAAAATACAAAAAGCAGTACCCCTTGTCGAACTATGTTGTGTTTGAGATTGAACATAGGCAAGGCCATCATTGATGTGCCCCTGAGACACCCTAGGTCCGTCCTTTAGGAGTCTGTCATAATAAGTTGACATCCCATCACCTGTTCATATCCCATCTTGTTAATGAGCCATGTCAGTCAAACTACATTGTCTCTGAGCTTGAATGTAGGAAATGCGATCATTGATGTGCCCCTGAGGCACCCTAGTTCAGTCCTTTAGGAGTCAATCACAATAAACTTACATCCCATCACCTGTTCATATCTCATCTTGTTAATAAGTCATATCAATCGATCTACATGGTCTTTGCATGTATAACATAGGCAAGGCTTATCTTTGATCAGCCCTCGAGGCCCCTAGGATAGGTCTTTAGGTTAGGTTCTTGGTCGAAACTTTCAGAAAATGCTTAAACATCCAAATATCTCAGAAAATCCTAAAACATTTGTAAAACCCTTGAAAAACAAAAAACATCCAGATAAATTTGGAAAACTCAAAAACATTCAAATATTGAAAAAAAACATTAGAAAACATTTAAAAGACCTAAAAAGCCTAAAATATCTTAGAAAACACCTAAATAGCCTCAGAGTACCAAAAAAATAAACATTCAAAAAGACTCAAAAACAACCTCAAAACATTTACAAAACACCAAAAAAAATTGAAATATTCTAAAAAAATTCAAAACCCATCCATCCCATTTTGCTTTCACCCAAAATAAACCTTCACCCATAATAAATCTTAATCAGTCATCACCTTCAACCTTTGGCAAAACAAAAAGAAAGAAAGTCTAGCAAGTCATAAAGTGTGAACCTCATCAGCAAGATCTAAAGTCTAGGTCATAGGTAAATGCGTCCATGAAGTGTCTATCAAAAAATAATCTTAGCATCATCATCCTAACATCAAACAACCCTTGATCTACATGTTCTAGGATGTATCCTTCCAACAATGGACATTAGTATCAAACATCACCTTAGCTAAACTTAAACTAGGAAAGAGATATATATAACACTGACTGTTTGTTTATGATCTTTTATTATGATTTATCTTAATGACCCATTCCAAGGACCTCTCAATGATGTCTCTCAAAATGATTTAGAGAGAAAGGAATGGGGCATTGATCATTATCTTTCATTTTTTGTGCTTGTGGGTACTCTTATAAAATAATCTTGGTGCATACTTGCTTAGTTGTGTGTAAGGAAGTTGTTTGGAGTATGTTGTCTACTATTGCATATGCTTTGGTCCAATATATTATAAGATTCTAACTCACATTCCAATGAGGCTTTTGTATGTCAACGTGTGAATAGGAACTATCCTATCTATTTGTCGAGTCAAAGTCCATTACACTAGATACAACACCATCCTAGTTATTAATACCTTGATGCATCGTGTCTATGTATTATATCAAAAAATAAGGAACAATAGAAAATCCCAATCCTAAAGTGTGAGCAACTCATCATCCTGCATTCATCCTCATTTTGCATGTCTCATCACCATCTCTAATAAATTCTTGATGGACCATAGGCTTGTTGGATTTTTGAAGCAATCATCGAATTCAACGACCATTATTTATTCTTATATCTTCTCTCCACACTAACTTGGTATCATGACAATCAACAAAAAATCATCAATGCATCCACCCTACATCCAAAAACCATCAAAATTCATTCATCTCATAATCATAGCATAATCATGGTATATCACATCATACATTTTGCATCATCATTTAAGTTGTAACAAATAATATAGATTTGTTATTATAAGCATCTTAAACCATTGCACATATCATAAGCATACATCGCATATCATATCATGAAGCATTACATTTACATTATCCATCCATACATCCACATGCATACATCACATCATAAAATACATGAAAAATACAAAAAGAAATGCATCCAAATCATTTGCATCCATAACATTTGCATAGCATATCATGAAAAGATAATGAAAAAGAACATACTATTGCATCTCATCCCATCTCATGTATCATCGCATATCACATAGGCATCAAAATTAAAGTGTATCCATACATGATCAAATATAAGAATCTCATATCATATGCATCCATACATTATAAGCATGAAATAAAGTTAACACATCAAAGCATAAATCATCTATATCTGTATCATATATATATATCAAAAATTGAATGTCATGGTAAAAAATCTAGATCAATGTATGAGGAGCATAAATAAAGTATCCACAAGGATATCAAAAAGGAGCCCATGAATGTATATTTGCATGAAAGAATGGGGCAACAACATTCAAAAAGTGTTTATACATGAGAGATAGTCCTGATGGCTGCTACCCTCTCCAGGATACCTCTCTGGTTGCTCCTTAGCTCTCGGCCATGCATCACTATGCTATGAAAATCAAGACTATCTCAGTTCCTGTGGTACATCCCGGTGGTAATGCATCCTATAGTATGCTACCTTGTCACGGCCTCCCTATATAATCTTGCTGAAACTGTCTTGCCCTAGGAGGCTACTATCATAGCCTCTATTTGATTCCACCGACCAATCTCCTAGTCTCTCTTTATAGTCATAGCCTATAACTACTGTCGGGCATGGTCCCTCTCTACCATAATGGTGACCACCCACTATCTCATCTAGTCCCTCTCAACAGTAATAGCCAAAACCTGATAACAAGCCTGATCTCGCTCACCCATCAAAATCTACACATTTTTCTATAGTTGTTGTATCTAAGCATCTCTAGCATTTATAAGTGGTGGTGGTGTTGCTTGTTGTTGTACACCCAAATACTATACAACTTGTGGCTCAACCTGAGGAGGATATTTCCCAACTAGTGGAGCCCCCACAACCTACCCATCCTTGCTAGCCTAGCCGCCTTGTCCCTTTCCTCTACCTCTAGCCCCCTACCTCTAGGTCTCCCATGTGGAGGAGCACCCATTGGATTTGTCAAACATCACAGAGGTATGAACCAAGGATCACAAGTAGGCATAGTAGCTCCTAATGCCTTACCCTAGTATTAGGTCTATGGCTGAGCTACTATCTATCTAAAGCTCTCTACTACCTTTAGAACTAGAATAGTAGGTGCCCATGTGGGAACCTCATGAGAAAACCTCATAAACATAGCCTTGTAGGTGTCATTTGGCCTATCTTGAACCTCCCCAAACTATCGTGCCACTCTATATAGTACATACCACTTGATAATGGTATGCTCACAACCCTAGACATATATCGGGTTTGTCTCACAATGTATAACTAATGCACATCATCATATCATGGTGGCATCTATAGCTACAAAAAGCACCTGAAAACTGTCATGTCATTCAAAACCCACCACAAGTATCGGAGCCCAATCTGTCCAGTGTGCCATAGGGTGATCACACCTCTATACCTCCAAATGGTGGGATCATCTGGCTCCATGTTTTCCATCTACACTATCAGTTAGAGCATGACGATATGCTCCCATTCCCAAATGTAAAGTAGAGTCACCCCTACACCAATGGCTCTCCCATCACAATAAATGAAGGCATGAATGCCATGATAAAATGAGGCCAACATCACTAGCCCCCATGTAAAAAGAGTCCTCCTATGGAGCATCTAGTGCCATGCTAGGCCCCATCCTAGGCTGAACCCTCTATTGCGTTTGTCAGGAGCCACCAAACCTGAAATGATGGTTGTGATGATCAATCTAAATGTAGGAACATGACCTCTTTACATCTCAAGGTCGATTTGTGATGTAACCAAAGTAATGTTCTCCAAATCCATCACTTCATGATAGGCATTGAACTCGGAGTCAACATCGAAGATCACCCACTTTCCATGCATCGACAAATGCAAAATACACAATACATCCTTGAAGGCCATTGTTGCCTCGCTAGTGGGAAGATGAAAGGACAAAGTCTCACTGTGCCATCTCTCATATAGAGTAGTCATCATGGCTAGATGTGTCTAGATGACATGCATATATGCAACACACCATAGGTCGGTCTCTCCCAGGTGCTCCTAGCGTAAATTTGACAAATCACCCAATCTCTCCAAAACTATGGGCCTGTGTTCACATGACATCAATGTTTTGATAACCTCCTACATCCACAAAGTACACGCCATCAAAAAATCAAAGAAATTTGACTCAATTTAAAATTTTCAATTAAAAAATCACAATAGCATCGCTATATTTAAATTTCAAATTGTGACACCTAAAGGAATTTCATATTGCAAATTGCAAAGTATATCACCAAATACACTGGTTTCATGATTTAATCTTTGGCCAACCCTAACTCTAATTTCTAAATCAGCAAGTGTGTTTCTATATAAGCATGCATCAAAATTTAAAATTAGAAACCCTAATTTTAAATCAAAAATAGCATGCCATATACACATGCGTCACTATAATTCATTTTAGCATTGTCGATTGCAAAATGGGTGTCACTATATAGTGATGCCACCAAAGTTTAAATTTCAATGAGCAATAAATGCATCAAAAAGTTAAATTTCAAATTTAGTTTTGAGTTACATACCGGTGGTCCTAAGCTTGGAATCCACTGATACTCTCGAACTTGATTGGAAATGTTCTTGGGGAGCTCTCATCGTGCCATTTTGTTAGAGGGTCAGAGCTCAAATTGCAAGAATTCCTTAAGGCATGAATGCACAAATGAATTGAAAGTGACCCTTCTTGGCTTATTTATGCTAGAAAATTAGGGTTTTTTGCCCTAATTTCACCTTCAAGCTAGGGTTTATCATCATTTTCACCACTTTTTCCAATTGGAACCTAATTTTTCATTTTTTTTTGTGTTTTTGGCACAATTCTTGCATCCCAAAGCCTTTCTAGACCCCTGGGGCAGCTTTTCACCTTTATCAAGAAATCAACCCAAAATTCAAAATTTTCACTCGATTTCTCGAGGGGGTAGGGAATTAGATTTATCCTTCCACTAGGGCATCTGAAGAAATAAATAAAATAAAATTGATTTAAGAAATAGTTTTAATCTAAAAAACATTAATCTTTGAACTGAAACAACGGGTACCTCATTTCAAAGAGAGGAAAAATGTAGACACTAAAAAATGTCCTAAATGATATCCTACACTCGAATCAGGTTTACTAATATCATTTCTTTCAGAACCCATCCTCTTTTCACTTAATTGATTAAATTATCCTAGCTATTTAATTAAGTGTCATTTACATCTGTTAACCTAATTAATTTAATCAAGTTAATTCACCCCTTTTCACGCTAACATTTCATCTCATTAAATTTAAAAATAAATAAAAATATTTAATTTAATTTCCTAAGTCATCTTATTTAATTAAATAACCCTAATTTATTTAATTAAATATCATCTCATCTCTCCCCCATTCATTAAATCATTTAATTTAATGAATATCACTTTAATTCTTCAAATTCCTTAATTGTGCAGCTAAACCTTGTTTAATTAACAATTAAACTAATTTTCCTCTAAATAGGGAATATTCCCATAGAATATTCCTTATCCCTTTTTTTGCACAATTAAAACTTTTTTTTAATTTTCAAAATACCTTTATCCTCACCCACGAGAATATTCCAAAGAATATTCTCTCTCCTCCAATCAACTGACTTGGCTTCCTGAACAAGTTAAACCTTTAAACTTTTGAACAAGTCACCTTTAACATGTGTGAACAGGCCAGAAGTGTGTTTGTTTGGAGAAAATATGAGCCCTTGATTAATTTCCCATCTTGCATTCTCATCTTTTGATGAGAATCCATGATCTGTGCCTCTTTTTTTCCTCCATCCTTGACTGTTGATTAGATTTTTCAATCTCAACCCTCCATTTCTCATTTGCTTTCCTATAAATAGGACACTATTTTGAGACAAATGGACCCATCTTTCAATTTCAAAGTCATGTTTTTGAATTCACTCACACTCACACTCAATTTACTCACTTTTAGCTTAATTTAGTTCATTTGAGTTGCATAATAGCTTAAAATAATGGCTTCCTTGCATCCATATTCATTTGTTTATAAATTAGGGTTTCCATGTTTTAGCTTAGAATTAGCTTAGATTAGCTTAGCAATTGCATAACTAGATCAATTTTAGCATAAAATTATGTTAATTTAGCTTGCATCATGTTTCATTTAGCATAAATTAGGTTTTCATCCACTTATCACAATCGTTTCATCGATTCTCTCCCATAGAATCAATCAAAACAAGTTCACTAATCATGGGATTGAGAAAGGGTCATTGTTCCACATCAACACGACACCAATTCCAAAACTGGATAAGTTTCAAATGGGTTAGAGTAGGATTTTAACTATTTTAGTAGTTTGTAATTTATCAGTTTCAATAAATGCTTAGTTTAACTTTCAATTTGAATGATCTTGTTTGTGATTGAGGTTTAGTGGCTAAGTTATGCTTTGATTCAACATGGATCAAGCATAATCAACCCACATTGATGATGCTCGGTCCACAACCACAAAGTGGTTTTCACTTAAAGAAAATTTTATTTCTCTTTATTATTTTTCTTGCTTTTTAATTTTTTGAATGTTTTATTATTTTTCCATTTTTTTTTAGCTTTTTACCCTTTTTCCTGGGGTATTCTAATGTGCTTCATGTGTAGAAATTATTGAGGTGGTTATTGTTAAGTGGTTCATCTAAAGGTTCTCCTTTGAGAGTAGCCAACTGATATGCCCCAGAACTATAGCTTGCTATGATGACAAACAAGCCTAACTAGTTGGGTTCAAATTTTCCTTTGTTGTATTGATTTAGTTGTACTTTCTGATTCTCCTTGAGGACCAAGTCACCTATATGAAAGTTCCTATCTTTGATCTTTTTATCATAGGTTCACTTGAGTTAATTCTAATAAACCTACAAATAGTTTAATGCACTCAAATGCTTTTCATCTAGGAGCTCTAATTCATTTATCATGGATACCTTGTATTCTTCATTGCTTACCATGCCTTTTAATGAGATTTGTAATGAGGGGATTTCAACCTTGATAGGAAAGAAAACTTCTGATCTATAGACCAAGGAAAATAGTGTGGCACCAGTAGGTTTTCAGATGTTGGTTTGATAAGCCCATAGGGCTAGGTTTAGCTGCAAATTCCAATCACGACCAATTTCATTAACAGTCTTTTTGATTATTTTCAATATGGTTTTGTTAGACACCTTAGGTTGACCATTTCCTTGGGGGTAATAGGGCATGGAAAATTTGTGCTGGATAGAAAATTGGGAACAAAACTCTTGGACATCTTGAGTTTTGAATGGGGTTTTGTTGTCTATTATTATCATTTGGGGAATTCCATACGTGTAGATTAGATAATTCAAAATGAATTTTGATATCTATTTTCTCGTGATATAGGTCATTGGAATTTCCTCTATCTATTTAGTGAAGTACTTTGCTGCCATGATAATGAATTTGTTCATGTTGGATGAAGTAGGTGAAATCTTACCTGCTAGGTCTAATCCCCATTGCAAAAAAGGCCATGGTGTGGTGATGGGTCTCATCTCCTATGTTGGTGCAAGAACTAGATCACTGTGTTGTTGGCACTAATGACACTTTCTAGAATACTATATGCATTCCTGTTCCATGGAGGGCCAATAATGCCCCATTCTAAGCAGTTTCTAGACTAGGTTAGGTCTACTAGAGTGGGACCCACAAATACCTTCGTGTACCTCTTGTAAGGTTTTTTCATTCTTCTTTTGTGTTAAGAAACTGGAGTAACATACCATCTAGGCTATGACAGTATAGGGTATCTCCTAGGATTGTGAAACGAGAAGTTCTATAGGTGAAGGTTTTCTTTTGAGTGGTCATTAGGTCAAGTGGTATAATATTGTGTTGGATATAGTTGAAAGTATATTGGTACCATGGGGAGTTAGGACCAAAAACAACACATACTAGTTCTAATTCAATGATGTTGAATGCAGGTATGAGTAGCTATTGTACGAGGAACTCATACTTAGGAACATTCTGTGGAATATCAAGTGGTGAGCCTATTGTTTCCATTGCATCAACAACTCTATTATTGATTCAAGGAACTTTCTCAAAGGTTATTCTAACAAAGTATTCCTTGAAGCTATCCACCATCCTTTTATACAACAATAATTTGCTGTATTTTATCTAGTACTCATCATTCACCTGTCTAATCACTAGTTGAGAATCTATGAAGACTTGTAGCTCTTTTATTCTCCATTCAATAGCCATTTTTATCCCTATGATAAGAGATTCATATTTTGAGATATTGTTCATGCTTGGGAAAGTGATCCTATAGGCTTTTGGTATACTATCTCACTATGGTGTGAGAAATAGAACACCTACTCCAAAGCCATGTTGAGTATGGGACCCGTCAGAGTATAGATTCCAATGCCCTGTCTGTTCTCTAATCAAGATACTCTCATTTGGAAAGTCCATTGTGAGAGGCTTATAATCATCTATGGGTGCTTCGACCAGTTGGACTGTTATGCTTTTTCCCTTGATGGCTCTTCTATCCACATTATCTATATCAAGTTCACTCAAGATCATCACTAATTTGGCTATTCAGCCTATTAGGGCTGCCTTTGCTAGCAGGTACTTGAGTGGGTCTACTTTTGAAATTAGTTTTACCTTCTTATTTAAGATATAGTGTCTCATTTTTTGTTTTGCAAACATTATTGAGAGACACGCTCTTTCTATGGGTGAGTAGTTTAGTTTATAGCCCACCAGCGTTATGCTAATATAGTAGAATACCCTTTCTTTGTTGTTATCAAGCTAGGCTAGGAGGGCTCCTAACACTACTTGTGTGGCAGACACATAGAGCACCATTTCCTTGTCTAGAATAGGTGGAATAAGTGTAGTAGGAGTAAGTAGGTACTCCTTGACTTGTTGGAACACTTGGTCGCATCTCCCATCCCACTTGAAGGTGATGTTCTTGTGTAGGAGATGAGGGAAAAAGTGACATTTATCTGCCAATTGTGTGATAAATCGCCTGATGGATTGCAACTTTCCTTGTAAAATCCTTAGTTGTTTTAGTGTTTTTGGTGGAGGCATCTCTATTATAGCTTTCAATTTTGTAGGGTCCCTCTTCTTGAAACTATGTACCCCAAAAACTTTTCGGATGTTACTCTTGTGGAAATGAAAAAATTATGCATTTTCCTTGCTTAATTTAGGAGTAATTAATGATAAATTGGATTTGATATCGCCTTGATCTAGTGTTGTGATGTGTTTTACCTCCATATTATGTTTCAGGCCCTCTTCAAGCTAAATAAACCTAAATTTTCCTTAATTTAGTTTTGTAAAATGTATTTATTTGCACCTTCACATTAAAATTAGGAGGCTTGTAAGCTAAATGGACCTAATTTAGTGTTGTGATGTGTTGTACATATTCACATGGGATTTTGGGCCCTTCTAAGCTAAATAGACCCAATTTTTCCTTAATTTAATGTTATAAAATGTATTTATTTATACTTTCACATTATTTTTGGGCCCCCTTGCATTTATGACCTTTATATCATCATTAATAGGCCCCTAAACCCTATATTATACATTCCAAGGCATATTTTAAAAAAAATCTTAACATAGGCCTCATATAAACTTAATTTCTTGACTCCTCAACATTCTCTCTCTTCAAATGGGCTTTGTCAGACCCATACACCACCTTGGGTGCATGAGTCTCATCCAAGTGGAATGCCACAGGTGGCATATGAGTCCCATTTAGCTTATTTTTAAGGATTTAAGTGGGAAAAAAAGGTTTTAAATTCAAATTTCTTCTATGCCAACCTTTGGGATCTAATAAATGGTCATTTGGGTGGATTTCCTATATAAACAAGCTTTTGAATCATTATTTCACCTAAGAAAGAATAAGAATTCATGATATCAATTCAACCACTCAAGAGTTAAGCATTCCAAGACTTTACAATATCATCAAGAGAGCATTCAAGATCATCTCTAAGGCATTCAAGGGAAAAATTCTTCATCAATTGTTGCAACAATTCAAGATCCATCATCATGTCAAGATTATCAAGCATCAAGTATGTTATTGAGCTAGTTTTGTGATGTTTCATTCAAGATCCAAGGTCAAGCATTTTTCTACACCTATCTCAAGATCTAGATCTATATCCTTCATGGCCATTTCATGCTAGATTGTTGATTTGTATTACAAGACATCATTCAAGTAGTCATTTCTCATGTTTCATGTCCTATGTTACATGTTTCATGTTCACCTTTCATTATTTCATCATTTGGTTTAACTACCTAAAAGGGGTTTGACCAAGGCAAAGCCCTATTCACTAGCAATCAACAAGTTTTTCTCCTCTTTACATGTGTGATTGGAGGTTTATAGATTGAAGAAAAATGGATTTGAAGCCTTCAATTGTACCAAAATGAAAAAAGTTGAAAATTTCATGAAATTTGTCATGAAAAGTTGTTGAGACTCACAAAAACTCAGATCTAGGGAAAAATATCCATCCAATTCACATGAAATCAATGGGAAAGTTCTTATTTGATCCATCTTCAAAGGCTTGCAAAATTTTAGTTCAAGATTTTTCTCCTAGGACACTTCATGACAAAATGATACTGATATGCTAGAAGTGGTGTATGAGTCCCACTATAGGCAATTTTTCTAGATTTTTGTAGTTCTAGATACCCTTTTGTAGGATTTCAGTTTCTACCTAGAAACCCTTATTTGGGACTAACACACCAGACTAGTGTATGAGTCCTAGTGTGCCAAAATTCTAGGTTTTTCAACATTTCAAAGCCTCATCCAATCTCCTTCAGGTTTTCAAGTGCACACTTATGATATCTCACCTTTCTATTTTGATTTACTTGCATTTATAGTTAATTTAGTGAAGTTTTATGCATCATTGAGTTCAATTATTAGATCTTCCATTTCATACATTTTTCCAAGCCCTATCTTGGTGTTGAACCCCTCATTTAGTGTCTAATCCTACCCTAGGATACCCTATTGCAAGATATCCTTCTTTCATTCGATACTAGGAGTGAGATCTCCAGGGTTATCCTTGAACATGAGATAATTGGAAAGTGGGTTTTTTCTATGTTCTAAACCATATGAAAGTGAATCCATTTTCTATTTTTTCAAATTCTATAAATAACACATCAAAGTTGAAGAAAAATATAATTTTAACTATGTAGCAATTATCTATGTGTTGCTCCATTTGTAACCAATCAGCATAGTGGTTTGAATACCATAAACATGTCCATGTGTCAAGTTTTCTATTTAATATCAAATTGAATAGGTTGTAACATCTTTTCATTGTAAAATATTACTTAATTGGTTTGTGCACTAGAGAAGGGGATTATCTATTTAATTTATTAATCTTAAGAAGTTTTCTATTTAATATCTCTTTATATGTGTGTGAATTAAGTTGCTTCCCTTTATGTATCATGGTATTGTGTTATGTTTCTAATGCTTTCCACTTAAGGATTTGTCTTTTAAAGATATGCAGAGGTCATTATGTTGGTCATTTATTGTGAATTTTTGTACTATATGAAGTCATTATGTTGCACTACTTGTTGAAAGTATGCTTACCAAGTATTCCAAGTTTGTCGAAGTCAATAGAATACTTTAGTAGAGGTAAGATATGAATTTACACATTAGTGATGATCACATTTAGTGCATTTGGTTGACGGAATGCATTGTAAGTGCTTTTTATTCTCTCCCATTACTCCATCTTAGTTCAATTTATATAAAAGGAATTCACTCCAACAAAAGGACCCAAAAGCATCTAATCAATTTATTAGACTGCTCAATAATGGAGGTGACATGCAAAATTATTAGAATCACACACCTCTTTTATTGATTGCTTATGGTGGACATTATAAATGTCTAATTTTGTGTAGCTTAAATTAGTGTTAAAAGTCTTTTACCAATGCTAAGGATTTGTGATATGTTTCACAATGTATTTGAGGACTTTATGGTGGGAAATACTAGGTTGGTAGTTCGTATTTTCTTTCCAAGTGGAAAGCATGGCAAGAAAGAATAGGTTGGTAATTCACATTTGCTCACTAAATGTAAAGCATGTTAAGGTTATGGATGCTTATTCTATCATCATTGTGGGTAGGTATGTATTACATGTAGTTTGAATGTACAAGGGTTTATGGATGTTTGTATGTTTATTTCAAGTGTAAGTTTAAATGTACAAGGGTTTGCAATATTGCATTATTGTTAATCAACTATTGTTTGGCATCTACATTGGTCTTCGATTATTGTTAATATTCTCTTGCTTCCTTTCAATGCATAATGCATAATGATCATAGTTTAATGCAATAGTTTCATGCATAATTTTCATAGTTTCAATGCATAATGTTCATAGTTCATAGTTTCATGCATAATTTCCACTTTAATGCATGATCTTTGTCATCTTGGTCAATGGAGTTGATATTGTGCATCATGTTGTTGATGGAAGAAAACATTCAATACAACAATCACGCTAAAGATGCCCCATATTGTTGTCTTATATGAAGCAATGGCATTCATAATAATGTCTTTGATGTGTGGAAACACATGTAAATTCTTCAAAAGGATAATGGTCTAAATGGCATTCATGGTCTTCTGTAATGTTACTAATGCTTGACCCTTTAGAGGATTTCTCTTTTAAAGATATGTAGAGGTCAACATGGATTGTGGATGCATTCATGTTGAATTCTCTAACACCAATTGGAACAAGCAACAATAGTAGTGATTAGGATGGAGGAGTGGATTTATAGAGTGCATGCCTTATTTTGTTAATAAGTATTAATTTTTTAGTGCAACCAGCGCTTATAATATCACTCATAATATAAATGTACTGTGTTGCTCACTTAATAGGTTGAACAGGTCAAGGCTTATATTTATCTTCTTTTGTGTAGGTTCGTGTGTTGATTGACTATAATTGGTGTGTTGTGTAGCTTAAATTATCTTAATTTATTTGTAATGGCAATGGGTGAGCCATGTAGGCAACAACAAATGTTGAAGTTACAACACATCATAATATGAAGGGACATTGAGTTGTCTTTAGAATTTGCAAAATTCAATTGTAGTGGGATCGTTAAAGGAAACAATATCAAATATATTAGTGAGCATATTGTTAAAATTATTTTACCAATGTTAGGGATTTGTGCCGTAGAAAAATGGCCCTTTGAAATTTCCATGGTCTTTTAGGTCTTTCTCTCATGATGCTTGAACTATTTTGCTTTGATTTAATGTTGCAATGTGGCTTATGCATTCACATTAGGTCCCTAAAATTCAAATTATTGTGTCTTGTGAAGGTGTTCTGAAGTGTTGTAAAGCATTTCTACACTTTTCTAGACTATATTCATTATAATTCACCTAAAAATCACTTTTCCATCCCTTATCAAATACTATTTTGAAGTGTTGTAAAGTCTTGTAACAAGATTTTACACTTTTCTAGCCTTGAATTCACTATTTACACCTTTTTTATGCTTTATTTGACCCCTTTATGCCCTTATAAGGCTTAATTAAGTGTTTTTTTAATGTAAACCCAACAAACAACATTAAATGTGACTTAATTCCCAACACCCACTTTCAAGTCCAAGGTGGGACCCATTCACCATGGGTGGTGAATGAGTCCCTCTTGGCTCCAAATTCAAAATATTTCAAATTTTCTTTTGGGTTTATATTCAAAATTACCTTATGTTAGCTTGTGATGAGGTATCATTGGGTTACTAAGGCACAAGTGTGTATAAATAAGTGTTTTTACATCCATTTTAACTCTCATTCATCAAGTTCACTAATTCACTCATTCAATAATCTATTCAAGCACTTTGCATCATTCAATCAAGCATCAATTAAGTATCTTGGAGAAACCATTAACATATCTTCATATTTCTTTAACAAGTTTGTGGTGATTTTAGGACATTTGCATGTTTTTTATTCATCTTTCCTTGTTCATTTCATTCCATTTCTTCATTAAAAGTTTTATTACCAAAGTGGGATTTGACCAAGCAAATCCCTATAACCTAACCCTTAACCATTTTCCCCCTCTTGCATGTGTGTTTGCAGACTTGTGTATGCAGATTTATCAAGAAATTAGGTGTTGAAAAGTGGAAAAGATGTCAAAAAATTGTTTCAAGTCAAATCAAACCTATTTCAAGCTTGGAGATAACCTATAGTCTATTTTCTATAGATTTGACTCCCTTAACCTGTCAAGAAGACAAACTCAGATTTGGTGCTACAAAATTGGTCCTTGATTTCACAAAATTTTGTGAGAGGACTGATTCACCATCATTGGAAAATGAGTCCCACCTTAAGGCTAGAAAGTTAGACTTTGTCAGATTCTAGATCCCGACACTCAGAAACCTATTTTTAGAAGTTTTCATCAGGAGTAGGATTGATTCATCTTTAGTGGTGAATGAGTCCCACTGGTGAATTTCACTTATTTTTCTCAGCATTCAAATCACTCTAGATTCATCATTCACTGCCTAGGTGCACTTTTATTTAACCTTCTTCATTTTTGTTTGCATTTTTTCATGTTTAGTTCATGTTTGCATATCACACTATGTTTTCAAACATTGCATATTTCTTAGGTTTTGCATTCATAATCAGTCAATTAATTAGCTTAGTTGCATTTAGATCATCTCATTTAGTCCTAATCACATCATACATTTCCTAATTTGAATGAACCACATTGATTTTGAGTGAGGTTTACCTCTCCTTTTAGGTGAAACACCCTAAGAGTGCAAGAGTAGCCTATAAACCTCATTCCCAAAAATCTATGATTCATTTTGGTGAACCCAAATATTGAGTACTTTATGTTTCTAGTTTCAATTTCATCTTGCATCCTAGGCTTCATTTGCATCAACATTCAATTAGGTTTTTTTTTTTTTTTGCATCCTAGGGTTTCTTAAAATTGCATTAGTGAAAGACTCATTTAGACTTCATTTTTTCATATCATATCATTCCAAAACTAAAAATCTGCATTTGCATCCTCAATTTGCATATGAAAAGCATTAAAATCACTTTATATTTTCTTAAAAACACAAAAAATATCATACTTGGACTCATTCGCCACCCTAGGTGAATTAGTCCACCTACATAGTTTATACTACATTTTCAGGCATTTTTCTAGGCATTTACTGCATTTCTCTTCTCTGTTGTTATTTCTCTATTTTAGTTTGTAGAATTCCTGTTATTTGCATTTTTCACTCCTAGATTACATTTCCTTTGCATTCACCCCATCTTTTGTGGTACTTGTATGAGTGTTTGGTGCCCCATTGATAATACTTTAGTGAGACAAAGTTCTAGACTCATTGCTTCCCACGATAGCACTTTCATTGTGGAACTTGGGATCTCAAGAGCTCCTACTCCTAGTATGGACAATGGTGCATAGGCATAGATATTACCACTACAATGCCTTCACCTTTCCATCCAATGAATGTTGACACACAAACTAGTTATATTCCGCAAGAAAAATTTATTAGTATTCATGAATATTTTTCACACTTACAACAAGATTTATCCCTTGAAAAAATTTCAACCACTACCATACCAGCCATAGAAAACCTTCATCATTTGATTAAAAGTGATGATGGCTTACAAGTTATGAAAAGAATTGTTGGGATATACAATAAACATGCCCCTTCTACTTCCAAATCCACAAACATTGTTGTAGGCCAAGGAGGACCTCACAATCCTCCTTCAACCATAACATCCATACCAACTTATACCACTCCTCAAGTTACAACATCCATGCAACAAGTTAGTCATGTGACTCCTTTCACTATTCCAACTAGCATTCCTAGTTCTTTTGTGGAATCACATATTCCTTCTTCCACCTTCACCCCTCTAAGTGTCCCTTTCACTTTCCCTAACAATACATACACTCCATCACCATTTTCCCTTCCACTTCATACCACTTACACCAATCCCATCATTACACCTCCTTAACACCATTTCATCCATGCAACAATAAATCTCCACCATTAGCCAAAGTCAAAATTCTCCACCCACATATCATGTTTGTAGTAGTCCATTATCCTTAGAAATATTACGCACACAGATGCCACAAGGAATTGAAATGCCTAGGTTTGATAAATACAAAGGTAAAGGAGACCCTACTAATCATGTCAATGCTTACATAGCCTTGTGTGGTGATTTTGTCCTTGATGATAAACTATTAGCCAAACTTTTTTCCCAGGACCTTGAAGGACATTACATTGGAGTGGTTTTCAAACTTACCCAATCATTCAATCCAATCATTCAATGAACTTGTGGATTCCTTCATAAGTCATTTCCAAGTCCATATGACTCCTAAAAAGATAATGGTTGATTTAATGTGATGTAAACAAAATTTCGATGAAAAAGTAACTGATTTCATTTCACGATATTAGTCATTGTATGCTCAAATTGATGTCAAGATTCCTGATTCACATCTGCAAAATATGTTTATCAAAAACTTGCACACTCATCTTTGGGATAAGTTAACTTTGATGAAATTTCCTTCGTTCATGCATTTATGCATGACCCTTTGTGACTATCACAACTTAGTTTCTACTCATGATTCACAGTCCACTTCTAACCGAACTGAGTGATGCAATAGGGAAGGCCTACAACACACTCAAACACTAGTCCAACCTGCAACCACAACTTCCAATTCAAAATTTCATCAAAATCTCTTCATTCACCAAATTCACTATGTTTCCTTGTAGCATAGAGAATCAACCAAATAGGGTATAACTTCTCAATGAAAACCTATTAGAGCAATACATGAACCAATTCAGAGACCCATTTTGACACTCTTAAAAATATCAACCAATCACCTATGGCTACTTTGTAACAAATTTCTTAAATCAGGCTTTTCACGCCTTTTAGGGCTCAAATTAGCCCTCTTTTACAAAGATACTTATCTCTAGTCTATTGTAAACTCTTTGAAACCTTGGGGAAGAAATTCTCATAGGTCAAAACTTAATAATCCACCTTTAGTTCACAAAAATACACTCAACCAAGAGTCAAACCCATAAACCCCCACTTTTCTCCTAATAACTAGGGTTTTATTGAAAAACAATTATCTAGTGCTCCTACAAAATTATAAATTCTTCAAACAGGTCCAAATACCCCTAAACATGCTAAAAATAAAATAAAATAATGCTTCCCCAACTTATTGTTCACTTTGGCATATCAAAACCTCTAATTTTCTCTTGAAAAACACACTTTTTAGACCTAGGGCTTCATGCCCAACTCATGAAATGACCTCCCCTTCTCCCTCAGACCTTGTACACACCAAAATCAGTTAGTAGATGCCCATCCCACTGAAACACATCTTCAACAATAGGTGAAATGGGCTTGTTACATTATGAGAACTTCAAAACCCTTAAAACGGGGCTACCTGGCTGTAACAAGGAAATTGAAGAAAACTCACTACAAAAGTAATGCAAGTCACTCAAGATCAATGAAAAATAAAGTTAACACATGTCCCTATCAAAAAAAATATATAATTAATAAATACACCCTTGTACGGGCTTGCACAGTGCTGGAAGGATTAAAAAAAATCAGTAGTCTAGAAAAAATAGTCTTGAAACTTGGTGATTTTCACTCAAATCTTCAAAAGCCTCTTACAACGATGGAATTTCACATATTTATGCTTTTCCTAAAAAAAATTCTTCTATAACTCCATCTAACTACCTTTTAAACTCTTGTGACTATTCATATTCCACAAAACTAACTTTTACAACTTTATTGTTTTGACTTTGCCAAAAATGCAATTTTTGCAATGTCAAACAATTTGGCCACCCTAGACACCTAATATGACTCAAAAATGACCTATTACAATCTAAAATGGTCTTTAAGACCTTATTTTATGAAAATCCATCAAAATGCTAAAGCCTAGACACCAATTTCTTAACTTGACAACATTTATCTAATGGTGCTCCTGCACCACTAAGAAGTCTGAACAAAACAACCAAAAAAACATACAAAAATTTAGAAAACAAAATAGAGGCTTTTTACAATTCAATCAGTTTTCTCTACAACCAACCCAACCTATTCAAAGTCAAGTGGTAGTTGTTAAAGTAGCGGTGGCCTTTACCTATGGGGACCCAAAGAGATAATTTACCCCCTTACCCAATACTCTCCATAACACGATGAACCAATTTCTCTAGCAATAAACGATCACTTTTCCTACTATTAAACCACTTGATACCACCAAGCCTTTAACACCCACCTTTAAACCAAATTATTATTTCCATTTTTATCGCCAAAATGGCCATGGCACCAAACAATGTAAGCATCTCAAACACTTAGTTCAAGACCTCATCAATTCTGGTCATTTGTCCATTGCGGGTGTCAATGATCAAGGCAATAAGTCCGTTGTACCCCCTAATTAGAATTTACAAATATTTACCAACCCTATGCCTAAACAAAATGTTTCATTTGTCAATTCTAGTGAACCTTCAAACACTCATGTGATGAATATTGATACAAATAATGAACAACCTGATATAACTCCAAATGTTACCCGAGTTAATCCTCTGGATGAACTTGTGGGTATGATAGACATTGTCCCTCATAAGGGCCCAACCAAAAAATATCTTGATATTACTTTTTATTCTCATGATATACTTAAAAAGCTTCCTAATGATCCTCTTTACATAGCCAAAAAAATCTACGATAAGCCCACCAATGGGATATTAATAGATCCTACTTCTAGTGAGAATGTGATCACGGAAGAATTTTTAGTATTACACGATCTCTATCAAGATGATTTTAACAAACCAATTGCATGGATTAAAACGATATTGGTTTTGTGTGCCCTACAATTGGATCGATCGTACTCCCATTACAAATAGGACCCAAAACTTTGGAGGTAACATTTTCTATCATTCCACAATTAGATCAATTTTGTCTACAGTTGGGTCATCCTTGGCTCTGCTCGATGAAATCAATCCCCTCAGTTGTTCACAAATGTTTGAAGTTTCCACATGGCAATGAAATATTTACCATACACCATAGTGGATTTAATCCATTATCCTCTAAAGGTAAATTTTCCTTAGAAGCCTTTTGGCCTGAAACTATGGAACCCATCACCCCCCGTAAAGATTTATTTTTCATAGCCTATCGAAAGTTCAAAGCCAAATGAATAGCTGAGTTTTCTCTTTGTAACATGTCCCCATCCACTTCCACTACTCCTCTCCTTGATGAAACAATGATTCAGCCTGAGTCCGACACTAAAAAAACACCACCCCATGAGAAAATTACCATAAACACTTCCCCTTCCTTGTTTAAATGACCAAGAGAAAATGAAACAAATCTTGTCATGCCTCCTCGCATTAAACAAGTGTATAAAGCCAAAGAGGAAGTGATTGAACCATCTTATTTAGTTTCTTTTGTTCTTCCCCCTCTAGAAGAAAAGGAACCTATGATGGATCAACCTGCTCTTACACCTCAACAACTTTAAAATAAAATAAAATGGAACCATGGTGCTAGGGAGCATAGGCATTGTTGTTGTCTCCTTGTTCATCAATCTCAAATGGAAGAAAAAAA
The DNA here is from genome assembly GCA_007258455.2 of Sequoia sempervirens. NCBI lineage: Eukaryota > Viridiplantae > Streptophyta > Pinopsida > Cupressales > Cupressaceae > Sequoia > Sequoia sempervirens. The sequence continues at coordinate 518,421,623 of VDFB02193867.1, read as the reverse complement.
AAGAAAAAAACCTCTGCCTTTGACAAAATAAATAGATGATCACCCTCCTCTTGACCCATCACAAGATAATATAGTCCAACCCTCACAAAAAAATGATCTGATCCAACAACCACAACTTTTGATACATCCTTCCTTGGAAATAACTCTTTGTCCTCCTATCACAATCAATCTTGATGATGATGACGACAACGAGATCACAAAAATAGCTAAAGAAGTGCATAACAATCTAAACTCTTTATTTTCATCCACCATGAGCTTAAATGATAAATCTTCTCAACTAAGTGAAGAACCTGGTACATCTCCTAGTTTGGCACTTGCAATTCTTCCTTTGGATAGTCAACTGCCCTCACAATACACTGCTCATGATTTGCAGGTGGATGACTTGTTAGATGGTTGAATTGCATTCACCTTGCTAGCCTTTCACATTTTTCTTTTATTTGGTCTTTCTTTTGCAAATTTTATGTGCTTATCGTGTTCCCCTTAACATGTGTTTGATGTTATCTCTCTCTTTGTACACTTCTTCTATTTGTACCTCTATTATTCTATATGTCGTGCATTGCCTTTTTTTCTTTTGTTTTGTGTTTTTCTTTTGGGGATGATGCAAAGTGTAGAGATGCCCTATGTCTCTTCCATATTGATCCAAAATGTCCTTTTCTTTTTCTTTTTCTTTTCTTGTGTTTTCCTTTTGGGGATGATGCAAGGCATTGAGACCACAATGTCTCCTTCATGTTGGTCCCCAAAATATTTTCCTTTTATTTTTCCTTTTTGTTTGTGTTTTCATTTTGGGGATGATGAAAAAAATTGAGACCACAATGTCTCCTTCATGTTGACCAGAAAAAAAAAAAAATCATTTGTTTTTCACTCTCTTTGTGTCATTCTTCCAATTCTATGTGCTTTGGGGAATGATGACAATTCTGAGTTCTTTAATAAAAACATTGCAGCAATGAACATAATAACCCCAAATCGATAGATCCCTTATGTGTTTGGTCTATTCCCTTCGGGGGGGAATCTCCCATTTATTTTTTTTTCTCTTTCATTTACATGAAGCAGCCTAACTTAGAAACATATGATTTGGCATAGGAGCTTTCCGAGTTGGCTCTCATGCCTTGTTTTCCTTCACTACTTTAAAGTAATTTCTCATAAAGTGGGGGGCATACATTGGCATCATTGCATTTGCATTCTTGGTTCCTAGTGTAGCCTTTTCACTTCATATGATGCATTCGTCACTTTGTGGATGACATTGGGTGTGATTTCCTTCATAAGTGTGATCTCTCTTAGCATATTACATTCCTCTTAGTGGCTTGATGCAACACACTGCATCCCCTATGTTGTGAATATACTATTCTTTGATTGGTTCTCTTGGAGACATTAGACATAGTGTTCCTTAAGTGATAGACCTTGCATGAACTAACAAGACTCCTTCAAACATCTTTTACATTTTATATTTTTACATTTCGCATTTTACATTTTTGCCACCTTGCATAACACAACTTGCATGCCTGTGGTACCTTGCTCTTTGTTCATGAGTTCTAAGCATACAAAGTTTTTCTTGTCTCATGAATCATGAACCTAAATTTTCCCTTGTGGAACCTTGTTAAAGTTATTAGGAGGTATAACTTTAATATGGTTGAGTGGGAAGCCCATTCAATGGCACAACTTTCCCCATAGCCACATATGTGTTTGTGAGTGCATACCAACTAGCGTATATGTACTTCACCTTTTTGGGTTTTCTCACACAATGAACTACCATGAGTTTCATTGCCCCAAAGTGAGTATACATTCTCTTTTTCTCATAAACAACCTAGATCTAATCCATAACTAGTTTGACAGATGATTGAAGCTCAATTCAATTCTTCCTATTCTTCTCTTTCTTCTCACTTGTGTTACCTTGTTCTTATGTTTAGTTTTCCATGGGATCTTCATCCTAGGGGCTTGATCATCCCTCTTGATCATTTTCATTCCAACTTGCTAACATAAATGCATTTGGATCCTTCTTGATGTGCATGGCTACTTTAGTGTGAGTTTGAAGCAAGTTCATCCTCTCACTAAAGCGAGAGCTAAATGTGCCGTAGAAAAATGGCCCTTTGACATTTTCATGGTCTTTTAGGTCTTTCTCTCAAGATGCTTGACCTGTTTTTCTTTGATTTAATGTTGCAATGTGGCTTATGCATTCACATTAGGTCCTTAAAATTCAAATTATGACATCTTGTGAAGGTGTTGTAAAGTGTTGTAAAGAATTTCTACACTTTTCTAGACTCTATTCATTACAATTCACCTAAAAATCACATTTTCATCCCTTATCAAATCATATTTTGAAGTGTTGTATAGTTGTGTAACAAGATTTCACTCTTTTCTATCATTGGATTTACTATTTACACCTTTCTTATGCTTTATTTGACCCCTTTATGCCCTTATTAGGCTTAATTTAGTGTGTTTTTTAATGTAAACCCAATAAACAACATTAAGTGTGACTTAATTCTTGACACTCACTTTCAAGTCCAAGGTGAGACCCATTCGCCATGGGTGGTGAATGAGTCCCTCTTGGCTCCAAATTCAAAATATTTCAAATTTTGTTTTGGGTTTTTATTCAAAATTACCTTATGTCATCCTGTGATGAGGTATCATTTGGTTACTAAGGCACAAGTGTGTATAAATAAGTGTTTTCACATCCATTTTAACTCTCATTCATCGAGTTCACTAATTCACTCATTCAATCATCTATTCAAGCACTTTGCATCATTAAATCAAGCATCAATCAAGTATCTTGGAGAAGCCATTGACATATCTTTAGATTTCTTTAACAAGGTTGTGGTGAGTTTAGGACATTTACATGTTCATTCATCTTTCCTTGTTCATTTCATTTAATTTATTCATTAAGGGTTTGATTACAAAAGTGGGATTTGACCAAGGAAAATCCTTATAACCTAACCCTTAACCATTTTTCCCCTCTTGAATGTGTGTTTGTAGACTTGTGTATTCAAATTTATCAAGAAATTAGTTGTTGAAAAGTGGACAAGAAGTCAACAAAGTGTTTCAAGTCAAATCAAACCTATGTCAAGCTTGAAGATAACCTACAGTCCATTTTCTGTAGATTTGACTCTGTCAACCCAACAAGAAGACAAACTTAGATATGGTGCTACATAATTGGTCCCTAATTTCATAGAATTTTGGGAGGACTGATTCACCATCAGTGGTGAATGAGTCCCACCTTAAGGTTGGAAAGTTATATTTTGTTAGATTCCAGATCTCGACACTCAAAAACCTATTTTTAGAAGTTTTCATCAGAAGCAGGACTGATTCACCTTCAGTGGTGAATGAGTCCCATTGATGAATTTCACTAATTTCTGTTAGCATTAAGATCACTCCAAATTCATCATTCACTACCCAGGTGCACTCTGATTCAGCCTTCTTCATTTTTGTTTTTCATTTGTTCATGTTTAGTTCATGTTTTCATATCACACTATATTTTCAAACATTGCATATTTCTTAGGTTTTGCATTCATAATCTGCCAATTACTTAGCTTAGTTGCATTTAGATCATCCCATTTAGTCTTAATCACATCATACATTTCCTAATTTGAATTAACCAAATTAATTTTGAGTGAGGTTTATCTCTCTCCTTTTAGGCAAAACATCCTAAGAGTGTAGGAGTAGCCTATAAACCTCATCCCCAAAAATCTATGGTTTAGGATTTGTTATATGCTAGTAAGCATATTATGAAAGAATAAGTTGATAGTTTACATTTTCTCACTAAAGATAAAGCATGTTGGGGTTATGGATGTTTATTCTATCATAATTATGGGTATGTGTTTATTTCATGTGGTTATACATATAAAAGAATCAATGTTGACATTTTCAGCAAAGCCAAATGAGCTTTATAGTGACATGGAAACACATTCTTTTTGATGCATAGATGTGGACATAGTTGAGTGGCTCAAAATAATGTGCAAAAGCATATGTTGTTAGGATCATAGGAATATATGTTATTAGAATCTTCTAAAATCCATACAACTAAGTGGCATATATGTTATTAGAACCTTCACTCAAAAATTTCTAGTCATGAATAAACACACTAAGCACACCATAATGAACACTAGTTATGATGTATGCTTAACACATAATCAAAAAGTTGTTCATTGTTGTCATGTATTCCATTCAACCTAATGAATATGTCATAATCTATTAAAACAATAAAATATAAGATTCAATTTAATTCATTTATGATGCATAGAAAAATGCATTAGGCATGGCATAAAAGTTTGATGTATAATGGAAATATAATCTACACCATTTAACCCTAATACATAAGTGAACTAAGACTCATTATGAAAGTTGCAAAGGGGAATAATTTTTTTCTACAACTTGGGGCAAAAATTATAGTTCCAACACATCCATAAAGGTACATTTAGGCTAGGCATGGTCCTCTTTCATACCCAAACACGTTGAAACAGGCCAAGCTACATTGCACCGACGATATTTCTAAAGAGTCCAAAGTGTAAAAAGGAAACAATATTTGATGAGAAGTTACTTGGACACCATGTCACTTAGAAAAATTACATTTGAGACTATGGGATCACATTGGGCCCCTCTACAATAAACTCTCTCAGTTTTTTACATCTTTAAGGTGTTTTCCTATGGTGTCTAGTTTTTAGTTGATGGAAAGTGTCAAATGTAAGCAATGTAAAGTTGCAAAGGGTGTAACTTTCATTCTGCAACTCGTGTGACCAAATTGAAAGTTACAACATATCTGGATGAGTATATTTAGGCTAGAAATGGTCCTCTTTTGTAGCCAAACATTCCAAAATAGTCTAAGCTACATTGAACTCATGAAATCCCTTAAGAGTCTAAAGTACAAAAGGACAAAAATATTTGACAAGTAGTTACTTGGAAACCATGTTTCTTAGAGATATTTAGTTTGAGGCTACAAGACTAAGTTAGGCCTCTCTACAATAACCTCTCAAGTGGTTTTTGATATCTCTGAGGTGTTTTCCTGTGGTGTCCAATTTTTAGTTGATGGAAAAAGTGTCAAATGTTAGTAGTGTAAAGTTGCAAAGGGGTGTGTAACTTTCATTCTGCAACTCATGCCCAAAAGTTTCAAAATGTCTAGATGAGTATGTTTAGGCTACGAATGGTCCCCTTTTGCACCCAAACATTCTGAAATAATCTGAGCTACATAGAACTGGTGAAATCCCTTGAGAGTCCAAAGTGCAAAAAAGAAGAAATCTTTGATGAGCAGTTATTCAAAAATTGTGTCGCTTAGAAACATTCTATATGAGGCTACAAGATCACGTATAGAGGCTACAAGATCACGTTGGGCCCCTCTATAATAACCTCTCATTTTTTGATATCTCTAAGGCATTTTCTCATGGTGTCCAATTTTTAGTTGATGGAAAAAGTGTCAAATGCAAGCACTATAAAATTGCAAAGGGATGTAACTTTTGCTTTGCAACTTGTGCAACCAAACCAATAGTTTGAACACATCTAGATGGGTATGTTTAGGCTAGGCATGGTTCTCTTTCACACTCAAACATGCCGAAACAGTCTGAGCTACATTGAACTGGAAAAATCCCTTAAGAGTCCAAAGTGCAAAAAGGGAAACAATCTTTGACAAGCAATTACGCAGAAATCATGTCACTTAGAAACATCTATCTAAGGCTACAAGATTATGTTTGATCCTTCTACAATAACCTCTCTGATTTTTTGATATCTCTAAGGTGTTTTCCCATGGTGTCAACTTTTTAGTTGATGGAAAAAGTGTCAAATGCAAGGAATGTAAAGTTGTAAAGGGTTGTAACTTTTATTTTGCAACTTGTGCAGCCAAACCAAAAATTTGAACATGTCTATATGGGTATTTTTAGGCTAGGAATGGTCCTCTTTTTCACCCAAACACATTGAAATAGTTTGAGCTACATTGAATCAATGAAATCCCTTAAGAGTCTACAGTGCAAAACGGTAGCAATCTTTGACAAGTAGTTACTCAAAAATTATTTCGCTTAGAAAAAAATTGTCTGAGGCTACAGGATCACATTCGGCCCCTCTATAATAATCCCTTTTGGTTTTTGATATCTCTAAGGGATTTTCCCATGGTGTCAATTTTTTATTGATGGAAAAAGTGTCAAATGCAAGCAATGTAAAGTTGCAAAGGGGTCTAACTTTCATTCTACAACTTGTGCGACAAAATCAATAGTTCTGACATGTTCATATGGGTACGTTTAGGCTAGGAATGACCCTCTTTTTCACCCAACACATGCTGAAATAGTCTAAGCTACATTGAACTAGCAAAATCCCTTAAGAGTCCAAAGTATAAAAAGGAAGCGATATTGGATGAGTAGTTACTTAAAAACTGTGTCACTTAGAAACATTTCATCTGAAGCTACGAGATCACATTAAGCCCCTCTACAATAAATTCTCTTGGTTTTTGATATCTCTGAGGTATTTTCCCATGGTGTCGACTTTTCAATTGATGGAAAAAGTGTCAAATACAAATAATGTAAAGTTGCAAAGGGATGTAAATTTTGTTCTACAACTTGTGTGACAAAAATGATAGTTCTAACATGTTTGGATGGGTACATTTAGGCTAGGCATAGTCCTCTTTCACACCCAAACATGTCGGAGTGGTCTGAGCTACATTGCACCAACAATATCCCTTAAGAGTCCAAAGTGCAAAAAGGAAGCAATCTTTAACAAGCAATTACTTGAACATCGTGTCAAATAGAAACATTCTAAGGATATAAGATCATATGGGGCCCTCTATAATAACCTCTCTCAATTTTTTATATTTTTGAGGTGTTTTCCTGTGGTGTCGACTTTTAAGTTGATGGAAAATGTTTCAAATGCAAGTAGTGTAAAGTTGCAAAGGGGTGTAACTTTCATTCTGCAACTCGTGTGACCAAACTGATAGTTCCAAAACATTCAAATGGGTATGTTTAGGCTAGGAATGTTCATGTTTCACACCCAAACATGCCAGTGTGGTCTAAGCTACATTGCACTGGCAATATCCCTTAAAAGTCCAAACTACAAATAGGAAAAAATCTTTGAGGAGAAGTTACTTAGACACCTTATCACTTAGAAACATTTTTTCTAAGGATACATGATCACATGGGGCCCCTCTATAATAATCACTCTTGGTTTTTGATATCTCTAAGGTGTTTTCCCATGGTGTCAACTTTTCAGTAGATGGAAAAAGTGTCAAATGCAAGTAATGTAAAGTTGCAAAGGGGTGTAACTTTCATTTTAAAAATCATTCGATCAAACCAACAGTTCTAACATGTCAAAATGGGTACATTTGGGCTAGGTATAGTCCTATTTTTCACCTAAACATTTCAGAGTAGTCTGAGCTACATTGCACCATTGATATCCCTTAAGAGTCCAAAGTGCAAAAAGTCAATGATCTTTGATGAGTAGTTACTTGGACATCATGTTGCTTAGAAACATTCCATCTAAGGTTACAAGATCATGTGGGGCCCCTCTACAATAACCTCTCTCAATTTTTGATATCTTTGAGGCATTTACTCATGGTGTCGAATTTTCAGTTGATGGAAAAGGGGTCAAATGTAAGAAATGTAAAGTTACGAAGGGGTGTAACTTTTCTTCTACAACTCATGTGACCAAACCAATAGTTCCAACACATCTGAATGGGTATGTTTAGGCTAGGCATGGTCTTGTTCACACCCAAATATGCCAGAGTGGTTCAAGCTGCATTGCACTAGAAGGATGAAGCATACACGTGAACACATGAAGTATACACAAGAAGCATGATGCATACATGTGAATACATGTAATACATGGAGTATACACATGAAGCATGAAGCGTACATGTGAATACACATAATTCATGAAGTATACATAGAAATCATGAATCATACACATGAAGTATACACAAGAAGCATGAAGCATACATGTGAATACATGAAGTATACACATGAATCATGGGGTATGTGTAGGATCATCATGGAAAAAATAGGCCCTTAAGTGGCAAAAAAAATAGAAAAATTAGAGTTAGGTAACTTGACATAAAAATTTGAATAAGTTATCTATATTAATTCAAAAATATGTAAGAACAGAATCTGTAGAAATTTAATGTAGTTTCTAAACTACTAGGTTTGTT